>PVIW01004181.1:57942-74328 GCA_004026585.1 Noctilio leporinus | reverse complement strand
CTGCTCTGATCTTGATTATTTCTTCTTTCTACTCAGTTTGGGATTTGTTTATTGTTCTTTTTCTAATTTCTTTCTTTTTAAAAAAATAGAATTTATTTATTATTTCCAGAGAGATAGGAAGGGAAAGAGGCAAGGAGAGAGAGAGACGTCAATGTATGGTTACCTTTCACCTGCCTCAAGTTAAGGATCTGGCTGGAGACCTAGCTTGCAACGTGGTTATGTGCTCTGACTGGGGAATCAAAACAGCAACCTTTGGGTTAGCATGCGGCTGGCACCTTATCCATTGTGCCACCAGCCAGGGCTCTTTTTCTAATTTCAATGAGTGTAAATTTAGATGGCTTATTTAAGGTTTTTTAATTTCTTTAGATTAGACCTGTAATGTTATGCATTTCCTTCTTAGGACTTCTTTTGCTATGTCCAATAGATTTTGAGTTGTTCTCATTTTCATTTATTTCAAGATTACTTTGACATTTTTTTTCTGATCTGATTGTTAACCCATTCATTGTTTAATAACATGTGTTATTATGTGTGTTTCAATTTTTTCTTATAATTAATTTCTGCTTTTATAACACTGCAGTCAGTGAATATGATATGATTTTAACCTTATTAAATTTATTAAGTTTTATTTGGTGGATTAAGATGTGTTCTATGTAAAAAATGTTCCACGTGCACTTGGAAAGAATGTTTATTCTGCTTATTTGTGGTAAAATGCTCTGAAGATATTGATTGAATTCATCTTATCTAGTCTGTCATTTAATGTTACCATTTCCTTGTTGACTTAAATGTCTGGAAGATCTACCCATTGATGTCAATGGGGTGTTTAATACCCTATTCTGACTATATTACTGTGATTTTCTTCCTTTATGGCCATCAAAATTTGCTTTACATTTTAGGTGCTCCTGTATTGGGTGCATAAATGTTTACAATGATTATATCCTCTAGTTGGGTTGCTTCCTTTAACGTATAGTTTCCATTTCTATATCTTCTACAGCCTTTGTTTTAAGGTCTGTTTTGTCAGATATAACTATTGCTATTGCATCTTTTTTTTCTTTTCATTTTCATGAATTGTCTTTTTCCATCCCTTTACTTTTAGTCTGTGTTTATCTTTCATTCTGAGGTGGGTCTATACCATATGGGTCATGTTTTATTGTCCCTTCAGATGCCCTATATTTTTTTATTGGAACATTTAAGCCATTTACATTTAAAGTGATTATAGATAGGTATATATTTATTGCCATTTTGTTTTTTACCTATATTCCTTTTTTTTAAATTATTTTTCTTCTTCTTAAAGCAGGCACTTGAATATTTCTTGTAATATGAGACTGGTGATAATACAATCCTTTAGCTTCTTCTTGTCCACAAAAATAAAGGCAAGCTCTCTATTTTCCCTTCAATTTCAAATGATAGCCTTTATGGGTAAAGTGGTTTTAGTTATAAGTCCTTCTTTTTATCACTTTGAATATTTCATGCCAATTTCTTCTGGCTTGGAATGTTTATTTTGAGAAATTAGCTAACAGTCTTATGAGACCTCATTTGTAATCAACTTATAAGCCTTCATAGTTATCTCCTTGTTTTTTACCTTTGTCATTTTAATTATCATGTGCCCTGGTGTAGGTCTCTTTGGGCTTATCTATTTGGGTTGCTGTGTGCTTCTTGGACTTCCTGGACTTCTGTATTTTTTACTTCCCCAAGTTAGGAAGTTTTTGATCATTATTTCTTCAGGTAAGTGTTTGATTTCTTATTTTCTCTCTTCTCCTTCTGGTACTTTTATGTTGTAGATGCTGTTATGCCTCATGTTGTCCCAAAGATCCCTTGAACTATTTGCATTTTTAATTCTTTTTTTTTTTTTCATTTTACTGTTCTCAGTGGGTGTTTTATTGTACTTTGTCTTCCAAATTGCTGACTTGATTTTCTGTTTCATACCAACTTTTTCTTTTTCTGTTATATTCTTCATTTCAGCTATTGTACTCATATTCTGTATCTCTTACTGGTTGTTTTTTATGGTTTTTATGACCTTTTTTATGCTTACTATCTCTTTTAGTTCTCATTGAGTTCTTTAAGTTATCATCAATTGCATTCTAAGTTCCTTGAGCGTTTTTATAAACATTGTTTTTTTGTTTTGTTTTTTTAAATTTTATTTTATTGTTGTATTACATCCATCCCCTTTTAACTCCCCTCTATCCCATTCACCAACCACCCACTCTCCCCCAAAGTCAATCCCACTTGTCCATGTCCATGGTTCTTCCATACTAGTTTTTTGACTAAACTGCTCCACTTCTTTGCCTCTTCCTCCCTTCTCCCCCCTGCCCACTGAAGATCTATTCATTGTATTCAGGTATCTGGTTCTGTTTTGCTTGTTTGTTTGTTTTGTTCATTATTGTCCTGTAATGGCTGAGATCATATGGTATTTGTCTTTCACTGACTGGCTTATTTCAGTAAGCATAATACTTTCTGGTTCCATCCATGTTGTTGCCAAGGCTGGAATTACTTCTTTCTTTCTGCTGTGTAGTGTTCCATTGTGTAAATATACCAAAGTTTTTTGATCCAATCATCTACTGATGGGCACTTAGGCTGTTTCCAGCACTTGGCTATTGTAAATAGTGCTGCTGTGAACATAGGAGTACATAGGTTCTTATAAATTGGTGTTTCAGGGTTCTTCGGATATAGTAACAAGATCATTAGAAAGCATTCATAAGTTAAAGTTGGTTCTTATCCATTCAGCTGCCCTCTGTCTTTTGATTGGTGCATTTAATCCATTTACCTTTGTACCTGTGTTTCTGTTTGTCTCTCTGTTTCTTCATCTTCTTAAAGCAAACCCTTTAGCATCTCTTGCAATGCTGGTTTGGTGGAGGTGCATTCTTTCAGACTTCTTTTGTCTGGGAAGCTCCTTATTTCACCTTCCATTTTGAATGACAGCCTTGCTGGGTAGAATAGTCTTGGTTGCAGGCCTTTGTTTTTCATTGCTTGAAATATATTTTGCCATTCTCTTCTGGCTTGTTATGTTTCTGTTGAGAAATCAGCTGATAACCTTATGGGAGCCCCCTTGTATGTTATTAGCTGTTTCTCTCTTGCTGCTTTTAGCATTCTCTCCTTGTCTTTGAAATTTGCCATTTTCATAATAATGTGTCTTGGAGTGGGCCTGTTTGGGTCCATCTTCCTTGAGACCCTCTGTGATTCCTTAGTTTGCATGACATTTTCTCTCCTCAAGTTAGGCAAGTTTTCTGTCATTATTTATTCAAACAGGTTTCTATCCCTTACTCCTCCTCTTCTCCTTCTGGTATCCCTATGATACAGATGTTATTACATTTCATGTTATCCTGCAGCTCTCTTAAAACCTCTTCATACTTTTTCATTCTTTTTTATTTTGTTGCACTGCCTGGGAATTATTTTCTACATTGGCCTCCAGCTCAATGATCTGATCATCTGCTTTCTCTAGCCTGCTTTTGATTCCTTCTACTGCGTTCTTCAATTCAGAAAGTGTATTCTTCATTTCTTCCTTGCTCTTATTAATGGTTTTTGGGCCCTTTTTAATGCTGGTGTAGTTCTCAGTAAGTTCCTTGTAGCTTTCCTGGAATTCTTTGTAGTTCCCCTGGAGTTCTTCATAGTTCCCTGGAGTTGTTTGTAGTTTTCTTTGAACTCACTGAGCTCATTGAGCTTCTCTATTATCATTATTTTGACCATATTTGAGAATGTGCTTGCCCCTGTTTCATTTTGCACTCTTCCTGGGGATGCCTTCTTTCCATTTGCTGAGGGTTTATTTCTTTGTCTCCCCATTTTAGGTGGCTCTTGTTTGTTTCTGCTTCTTAGATTGGTCTGCTTTGACTTACTGTCTTAGTGGTGTGACCTTCTGTGGTGTATAGGTGCACTTTTTTTACTTCCTGGATCTGTGCTTGGTGATGTCAGCTTATGACCCAGTCTGGGCCTAGTCAGCCAGTTGTAGACTACTAGAGAGCCATTGTCTTTGTCTGTATTCTTTAGTTGTTAATCTAATTGGCCTGTGATCAGTGGTCAGTTTTAGGTACCTCTGTGTGGGACAGTTGAATCAATTGTTGATCCAATCAACCTGGGATCTGAGGTCAGGTTTAGGCACTGCTGGGGGTGAATTAATTCTGTGGGTGGGGCTGTGGCTTCCCCTCAGGCTCCCGCCCTTTGGAAATGTGTGGTCTGCTGGCTTTATAGGGAATGGATCAGCCCTGGACTCACAGGCTGCTCCCTTTACTCTACCCCTAAAGCCACTGACCCAAACCCTTCCTGTGTCTCTAGTCCACTCTGCCCTTTCTCTGCTGGAGCCCAGGGTAGGTGGGTGCCTCTGTATTTTTGTCCCTTTAAGAATTTAGTCTTTTTGTCAAGCAATTAAACCTGGTGGCTTTTTGCTTTTCACAGCTGGGTGCTGTTTTACTCTCAGCTGTGTTGCTGTTGGCTGGGAACTCCAGTTGGGGGTTTAGATCCCACCCTTCTCAGGTGGAGCCCCCAGCTGCTGAGATGTTTCTCTGTCCCTTCAGTTGTGGCCAGTGGGAGCCCTGCCAGACCTCTCGCATCTATCTCCACACTTCCTACCAGTCACATTGTGATGAATTGGCTCTTCTGTTCTGTCCCTGGTAATAAGACTTCTCTCCAATTGGTGTTCTCTTGGTTATTCTGGATGATTTCTCCCCAGTTAAGTTGTAATTCCATTTTGGTATTGGGAGATTGGTGTAGCTCCACTTACTCCTCTGCCATCTTGGTTCTCCGTAACCATTGTTTTTAATATATCTTTTAAACTGCTTGCCTCCATTTCACTCGGCTCCTTTTCTGGAGATTTCTTTCTCTCTCTCTCCCTCTCTCTGTCTTTTTGTTTTTAATTTGGGAGATGTTTCTTTGTCACCCCATTTTGGCTGCTTTTCTGTATTTGTTTCATATATATATATATATATATATATATATATATATATATATATATATATGAATGATCTTGTATGACTCCCCTAGTCTTGGTAGAGTGGCCTCATGTGGTAGGTGTGCTGTTGGACCCTGTGACATCGTCTCCTTGATCCCCTGTATTTGGTACTCCAAGAAATGTCCCTTGTGTGAGCTACATGAGCCCTCCTGTTGTAATTAAGTCTTGATTTCTATTAGCCCATTCATGTGTGGGTTTGACCTTCAGGTTGGTTGATTGTGAAAATCAACCTTGACTATAGTGTATAGGGTGCTATGCAAGTACTGACCACACATAACAGAATTTTCCTCAATAGGTTTTGATGCCTTCTAAGATTTTTCTTTGGATTTGCAGCTTCAGAAGTGACTTGCATCCTGCTCTGATGTTGAGTGAAGCTGTTCACTGGATGTGTTGATTCTGAGACCTCTTGGGAGGGACTCTGATGTAGCCCAGTATCAGATGCTGCTTTTGACTGGCCCTAAGAAACCTTTCGGAGCTACTAAGTGACCCACAGTATGCGGCTGCCTCTGCTTTGCCTGGGTGCACACAAGAAGAAGAAAACTAAGCATGAGGCTGGCTTTGCCCACACAAAATTTGGGGGCAGGTCAGCAAGTGTCTAGGAACCCTAATGTCTGCCTATTCCTGCCTCTGCTAGATAGCTGCCCGTTAGCCTTAGGCACTGAAAGGGACTCCAGTAGTACTTGGGTTGTATGCAGCAGGTTTTCAGAGAGTCACCAGGTAGTGGTGAGAGTTGTTCATTGGATCTATACAGATTCAAACTTAGTGTGATTACTGGGACTCAGCAAATATCCCATGGTATACCAAATCTAGCTGCCACCCTTTGGATGCTGGCATTTGTTTCTTGTGGGGCAGGGTCTCAGTGAGTCATCAGAGTGAGTCCAACAGTTTATTAGGTCCAAAGAGACCAAATTTGATCACATGAAGGGAAAGTTCTGCACAAGTCAGGTGTGCAAAGGAAAAATTTTCCCAGTCTAGAACCATACAACTCAGTCTTTCCAGATTCTTCCAGGAACCTAATCTCAGCAGGGTGGGGCCACTGGGAGTTAGGAGAAGGGGAGGTGCCTGCCAATCAGGCTTTGGGATTGTTGTGGGTGTATGGGCCCACCCCGGCACCACATAACTCAGCCTATCCTGGATTCTATCTATCCAGGCAGGGTGGATGCACCAAGATTCAAGAAAGTGGGGCTGCCAGGAGTCTATATAATGTGGCTAGCAGATCTCCTTTGAGGGGAGGCACCAGCCAACAAGGCTCTCAGGAAAATGGGGGAATAGCCTCTACCCTTAAGCCACACAACTCAGTCACTAGCACCCCTCAAGTCTGTCCAAACCTCTATACCCTGGCCTGGGCAGCTAACTCTAACAGCAGGGTGAAAGCTCTGCAGTGTAGGTCAGCAGCTATACCAGGGAGTTGCTGACATTCTCCCAGGCTGATGCCATATGGAGGGTTGTACTCTACCCAAGAAAGATCGTGTCTTCAGTGTGATATACTGATTCAGTACAGGGTTTCCCGGGGGTTTTCCCCTTGTCATGCTCCCTAGAGACACAAACCCCAGTTCCTCTCTACATGACTCTATGCTCTGCCCTCCCTCCTCTGGAGCCCAGAGTGAGTGGCTGGGAATGTGATATTGTGTGCTGACCATTTAAAGGTGTGCCTGTGTCCTAGCAGACTCCTGATTCCCCAGCAGACAGAACCCCCTTTGATTTTTGCTGCCAAATGTTATGCAAGTGACTCTAGCAGGAATCTCTGCTGACACCCATTGGAGTGGATCAGGGCTAGCCTGTTTTATATCTCACCTTCCTTCCAATCTCAGTGTGACTTCTTCTGTAAATCCTAGGTTATAAGATTTCTATTCATACAGATTCAATGCAATTCCTAACAAGACACCAATGGCATATTTCACAGAATAGAACAAACATTCCAAAAATGTATCTGGAACCACAAAAGACCCTAAATGGCAACAACAGTCTTGAGTGAGGAAAACAGTTAGAGGAATTATGGCACTTAATATCAAGATATATTATAAGGCCATAGTTAAACACAAAACAGTGCGGTACTGGCATTAGCACAAACATGTAAAATAATAGGACTGAATAGAGAACCCATAACTTAGCCATGACTTTTTTTTTAAGAGTTTATTCATTATTTTTAGAGAGAAGTGCAGGGAGGGAGGAAGAAAGGGAGAGAAACATCAATGTATGGTTGCCTTTCATCTGCCTATATCTATGGACCTGGCTGGAGACCTGGCTTGCAACCTGGTTATGTGCCCTGACTGAGAATCGAACCAGCTACCTTTGGGTTTGCAGGCTGGCACCTTTCTGCTGAGCCACCAGCTAGGGTTTAAACCATGACCCTATGGTCAATTAATCTTTAACAAACAAGGTAAGAAAATACAATGGGCTAAATGGTTTGGGGAAAATAGGACAGGTAGGTTTTTTAAAAATGAAACTAAACCTCTTTCTTATGCCACACACAATAAATTCAAAATGGATTAAAAACTGAAATGTTAGACTCAAAATCATAAAAATCCTAGAATAAAACATAGGCAGTAAAACCTCAGACATTGCTTGTAGGAATATTTATTTCTTCTGCTATATCTCTTCAGGTAAGGGAAACACAAGAAAAAATAAACAAACAGGACTACATCAAACTAAAATGTTTTGCACAACTAAGGAAACCATCAACAAAATAAAGATAACCCATTGAATGGGAGAACATATTATCCAAGGATACACCTGATAAGGGGTTAATATCCAAAACAAAAAGGTTATAAAACTCACACCAAAAATACAAACAATCCAATTTTAAAAATCTACAAAAGACCTGAATAGACACTTCTCTAAAAAGGACACAAAGGTAGCCAATATATGTATATATGAAAATCTGCTAAGGGTCACTAATTATCAGAAAATGCAAATTGAAGCCACAATCAGATATCACTTTATACCTATTGGACTGGCTATCCTCAATAAATCAACAAACAAGTATTGGCAAGGATTTAGACATAGTGGAACTCTTAAGTACTATTAGTGGGAATGTAGAGTGGAACAACCACTGTGAAAAGCAGTGTAAAGATTCCTTTAAAAATTACAAATGAAACTGCCCATAACCAGCAATCCTACTTTTGGAAATTTATCTTAAGAAACCCAAAACACTAGTTTGGAAGGATACATGCAATCCTATCCTTGTTGCAGCATTATGTATCACAGTCAAGATTTAGAAACAGGCCAAGTGTTCATCAGTACATGAGTGGATAAAGTAGCAGTGGTACTTTTGTAAAGGAGCCCCCCTTAATGGCCTGTAAAGGGGATGTAAAGGGTTAATGGCCTTGGCTCCTGGACAGGAGCCAGCTGTAGCCAGCTTGAGAGATAAGAAAGGCACTGAAAAACTAGCTTTAATTTCTATGTCTGTTTCTGTAACCTTGCTTGCAAGGCTAGGGAGTGAAACTTCAACTATAAAAGTTGCTTTTTGCCTTAGCTCAGGGCCCAGAATTTGAAGAGCAACTTCTCCTCTGGGACCGAGCGTGAATAAGGATCGTACTCCTGTGCTTCCCCAGTGTCTGGTTGGTTTCCTTCTGAATTCTGATAGAACACTTTTACAGAGTGGAATACTACTTGACTGTAAAAAAAAAAAAAAAAAAGAAGGGAAATTTACACTTTGCAAGACTGTGGATGGATCCAGAAAATATTATGCTAAATGGAATAAGCCAGCCAAAATAAGAAAAATACCATATAATTTCATTCATATGTGGAATCTAATGAACAAACTGAACTAACAAGCTGAATAGAGACAGATTCAGATAGACAGCAGGCTGACAGCTCTGGGTGAGGGTCTGGGGGCTGGAGGGATTGAGCAAAAGTAAGAAAGAAAGAAAGAATTTATAGACACAGACAACAGTGTGGTATTTGCAGGGTTGGGGCAGGGTTGGAGATGGAAGAGGGTATAGGAGGGATAAATAGTAATGGAAAAAATAATTTTAAAAATGCAAAAAAGAGCCCTGGCTGGTAGCACAGTGTATAAGGCTCTGGCCTGTGAATCCAAAAGTTGTTGGTTCAATTCCCAGCCAGGGAACATAACCAGGTTGCAAGCCAGGTCTCCAGCCAGGTCTGTAGCTAGAGGCAGGTGAAAGGCAACCATACATTGATGTCTCTCTCCCTCTCTGCCTCTCTCCTTTCCTCTCTCTCTGGAAATAATAAATAAAAGTTTTTTTAAAATGCAAAAAAGAGACTTCTATTTAAATAGTCTTTAGTTGGTTATTCAAGATGATTTTTTTTGTAATTTAGTTGTAGTTCCAGTTTGGTCCTGGGAGGAGTAGCTTCCACCTACTCTGCTGCCATTTTGAATCCTAATTAAATTCCACTTTTAATGCTTTGAGGATCATGGATTTTATTGTAGTTTCCCCCTTCTGAAGGAAGTTCACGTCTTGCTAAATCTTTTATTAATTGGGTATATAAAATTTATGTAGTCTGTCTGCAGGCTATTAAGAAGCATTAATGTAATAAAAGAAATATCAATTTATCATGAATTATTTAAATGGCTTTATTTCTTAAATTAAAGTCTGTATTTTAATATAATTAGCCCATGGAACCTTTTTAGTTGCTTTTGAATAAGAAATATATATGCTGTATATTATGCAACATATATAGTATGATATTTATTATTTATAGGTGATTAAATGTTTTCAATACAGCAGGCTTCCCATTTAATTCCAGAAATATTGTTTAAGCACTAACTGTATGCACAGGAATTATGTGTAAATATAGAGTGAATAGAAATTGTAGCCCTTGCTTTGGAAGGCATACAGTTTAATATGTATAGAAAAATGTAAAACTATGAAACTGTTTAAATATGCATTGATCAACCTATGAAGGCATTGTTATAGCTTTGAATCTCAGCCTATTTTCTGATATTTATTGGACATGTACCTTCAGCTAGCCATAACCCTTCCTCGAGCTAGAGTGCACAACTTCGCCAGACTCATAAGAAGAGCTCTCTTCAGGAAGGCACTAGATATATTGTGTCTGCATGGTACCTGATTTGCAGTAGCTTCCTAATAAGTTACTTACCCTCCTTTTTTTCCTCAACCCTGCTAAAACATCACACAAGACACTTCCAGATGTCTGTGTATTTCACCAGAAAATCAATTCGCATTCCCATGCAAGGCCAGAGGCAGAAGCTGCAGTGAGGAGGCTGTCTCAACTTGTCGTGGTATACATAAGGTGTTAACAACTCACTTGGGAGAAACAAGTTGCCAAATGGTGCAGTGCATGTGTCAGTGATAACCAAGAAACGGGCAGTTAAGTTCACAAATGTGTCTTTTTTGTGTGTGATTCATATCAAGGAATCCAGACTGTTTTCTCTGACTAGAAATTCCCCTTGGTCCCCTGCATAGTTCAGTGCACCTTGACCTAAAAGAAAGATAACACTGAAATCTGCCAAGTTCTGGGCACAAAAAGCTCTAAATCATTGCTTTAAATGGTATAGCCATAGAACTGGTGATTTATGGCAGCAAATTATCATGTTGTTCATTAGTGGTAATTACTGTTCAACCCTGAAATAAAGTGGTAATCAGTGTGTTAAAATGAGAACACCCACATTGACTCCTTGCTGTTCACCTGCAAACCTTTCAGCCTGCCTCACTGGCCAGGTCAAGAAAAACTGAGGGAGCAGATGAGTGTATTGTGGGATGAGAAGCAGTTTTTCCTGATGAGCTGCAGCAGTGGCTCCTGTCAGGCAGAGGAGCTTGGCTCCAAATCTAGATGGTTTTCTGTTCCCAAGGAGATAAGAGGGTTGTGTTTGGATGCTCTCCCAGAATATTCAGTGTTTTCAGGGACAGGAGCGTTGGCAGTCAGGAGAGCAATGAAATCAGTAGACACAGCATGGTGTGGCGTGCTCCCAGGGACCCAGTCCCCATGGTGCCAGTGGTGTCCCTCTGTGTTCCAGTGACCAGCTCAGGCCCAACACCAGGCTGAGTCTTGGGAAATGGGGGCTCACACCCTGCTTTATGAGAATTGATTTCACTTTGGGACAGATGGCCATGAAATTTTAGCTTCTTTGTTAATGCCACCTAAATATTGATGACGTGTGAACTGCCAAACGAATATCTCCATTTTTTGCTTATCAGAATTGTTGCATACTGGAGAGTACCTCTTGTGCCAAAAAAATGGATTATTGAATGCATCTTAATGACCTCTGATAGGATTTCATTCAGGCATTCTAAAAAACAATGATAAAATCAGGTTTACTGGTAAGTTTCTTGGCAATGCCAAGGTCACTCTCCTGCTAGTGATGACAGTGAGATTTCTTTGTCATTCCCTCAGCGGGGAAGAGAAGGCAAACCAGTAAGTTTTCTGTCCTTTTTGGGCAGATGAGCTGACTTTTAAAATGGCAGCTGAGGGCCCTGGCTGGTGGCACAGTGGATAAGGCGCTAGCCTGCAAACCCAAAGGTCACTGGTTCCACCCCCAACCAGGGCAGCATAACTAGGTTGCAAGCCAGGTCTCCAGCCAGGCCTGTAGCTGGAGGCAGGTGAAAGGCAACCATACACTGATGTTTCTTTTCCTCTCTTCCTACCCTTCTGTCTGAAAAGTAATAAATAAAATCTTTAAAAACTTTTTAAATTAAAAAAATAATAATAATAGTCATTTTTAAACCAGTTTTAGGTTAAGAGTTAAATTGAACAGAAAATACAAAGTTCCCATATAACCCTCCTCTCACTACCCATACACTTTTTACTATTATTTTAAAGCTTTCATTAGTGTGGCATCTGTTACAATTGAAGAGTTAATAATAAATTATTATAAGTGAAATTCATAATTTACATTAGGGTTTATTTTTTGTGGTGTATATTTTATGGATTTAACTAAATGTATAATATCTTGTATTCACTATTACAGTATCATATAGAATAGTTTCACTGCCCTAAAAATCCCCTGTGCTCCAGTTATTTATCTCTACTTTCTCATCTACAGCTTTAGATAACCACTGATCATTTTCCTATCTGTAATGTTGCCTTTTCCTGAAGGTCATGTAGTTGGATTCATACAGTATGTAGACTTTTCAGATTTGCTTATATCACTTAGCATTTTTATTATTATATCACTTAAGGTTACTCCATACCTTTCTGTAACATGGTGACTCATTGGTTTTTATCATTGGTTATTTCATCATATAGTTTTACCACAATTGTTTTTAATCCATTCACTTATTGAAAGACATCTAGATTGCTTTCAGTTTTGGGTGATTATTAAGTTGCTATAAACATGCACATGCAGGTGTTTGTGTGGACATAAATTTTCAAATAGTTTGTGTAAATACCTAAGAGCAAAATTTCTAGATTGTATTGTAAGGCAATGTTTAGCTTTGTAAGAAACTACCTATGTTTCTTCTAAAGTGGCTATACCATTTTACATTCCTGAAAATGAATGAAGAGATACTATTGCCCTACATCCTCCCCAGCCTTGCTGTTGTTAAATTTTGAATTTTTTACTATTCTAATAGGTATATAATGGTATCTCATTATTGTTTTAATATGCATTTCCCTAATGATGGGATTTCAAGCACTTTTCATATGCTTTTGACCACTATATATACCTTTTTTGGTGAAATTTTTCTCTAGATCTTTTGTTCGTTTTTGAAATAAGGTTGTTTCTTTACTTCTGTTGAGTTTGAAGGGTTTTAAAAATATTTTGGATACAGCTTCTTTATTAGATATGTGTTTTTAAAAATTATGTTCCCCAATCTGGCCTGTCTTTTAATTCTCTTCACAATTTCTTCTACAGAGCAGATATTTTCAACTTTAATAAAGTCAAATTTTTAAATTTTTATTCATTGGTTTTGTTTTTGGGGTCTCTAATAACTAATCACCAAAATTAAGGTCACATAGATTTTTTGGGGGTAGGCAGAGTTACTATTAATTTAATTTCTTTAATAGGTGTAGCTCTATTTTAATTATTTATTTCTCCTTGTGTTAGTTTTTGTAATTATTTTTCAAAAAATTGATTAATTTTGTATAAATTATAAATTTAGTGGGCATAGAGCTATTCATATTTCTTTGTTACCTTTTTAATGTCCAAGGGATCAATATCAATTGATATTCTTTCATGTTTTATGTTAGTAATTGTGTTTGTGTGTGTGTATGTGTGTGTGTCTGTGTGTGTGTGTTTAGTTGCCTGGCTAAAGATTTATCAATTTTATTAATTTTTTCAAAGGATCAGATTTTGGTTTCATTGACTTTCTTTATTGATTTCTTGTTTTCAAGTTTATTAATTTATGCTCTAATTCTTATTTATTTTTTCAACTCACTTTGGATTTAATTTTCTTTCCTTTTGTAGTTTTATAAGATGAACACTTAGGTTACTGATTTTTAATTCTTCTCTTTATGTATTTACTGATACATATTTTCCTCTAAGGACCATTTTTTGCTTCATCCCACAGATTTTGTTTAAGTTATTTTATTTTAGTTCAAAATGATTTTAAATTTCTCTTGATTATTCTACTTTGATCTATGTGTTATTTTAAAATGTATTGTTTAAATCCAAATATATTGGGATTTTTCATCTATCTTCCTGTTATTATTGTGTATTTTAATTTCATTGTAGACAGAAAGCATACCTTGTGTGATTTTTTCTTTTAAATGAGTTAAGATGTACATTACAACCCAGAATGTGGTCTGTCTTGGTAAATGTTTTATGTACACTTTATAAGAATGTATATTCTGCTGTTGTTAAATGAAGTCTTCTGTAAATGTCAATTAGATTCAGGTGGTAAATGGTGTTGCTCAGTCAGCATATCCTTACTGATTTTCTTCCTGCTGGATCTGTTCATTTTAATAGAGGGGTATTGAAGTCTTCAACTATAATAGTCAATTTGTTTCCCCTTGTAGATCTATCAGTTCTTGCCTCATGTACTTATTATATACCCAGGATCTTTTTAAATTGAATTTATTGGTGTGACATTAGTTAATAAAGCCCATATAATTTCATTATATGGGTTTCAGGTGTATAATTCTATAACACATCATCAGTCTATGGCATGAGGTCTGTTCATAAAATGTCCAGCCATGTGATATGAAAAATAGAGACATTTATTGAAAAAGACACAAGACACAAGAAACATTGTACACAGGACAATGATGCCTCAGTCCCCTACAAAGTAGGCACCTTGGGACCTCACACAGTTCTCTCAATTGCCATCAACTGCCCCATCATATTTTCCTGAAACTCATTGTTGATCTGAAATCTCTTCCCTTTTAAAGGTGATTTTAGTTCTGGAAATAGCCAGAAGTCACAGGGTACCAAATCTAGGCTGTAGGGGGGTTAGTCACCAGGGTGATTTGATATTTCACCAAAAACCTCTGCATGAGATATGGTACATGAGTGGGCATGTTGTCATGATGAAGCTACCAATAATTGTTCCTTATTGCTGTGGCCTTCTGAATCATCTACATAGTTTCTGTGGAGGAATGATCAAGCTTGACACAAAATTTGATGCAGATTTATTGCTCTACATCATTTTGAATGTGATGGCCACACAGTACACATGCATACTCAATGGTGCCTACCCCCTGCCCCAACTGACTAGTACAGTGAAGTTGCCATTGTTCATGAATGCACATTCCAGTCCACTTTCCTTGGTTGCCAGGTTCCACTGATATTTTGCAAACCATTCTCATTCTATTAACAATGGTTGGACTTTTTCTGGACAGACCTTGTATAGAAGCACTCTTTACTGGGGGAAAGCATCCCAACACCTTTCCAAAACATTACATTTACAACTAACTTTAGACCATTTTCAAATAATACTTTATTTCTTCATGAGTAGTAACAGGTAACTTAGAATATTCCCAATTACTCCTCATCTTTCCTTATAATATTACTATAATTTATTTCACCTGTCCATAAGCTATATTCATAATTATGTTGTGGCTAATATTTTGAACAGTATTTATTAGTTCAATTAAGAATAAGAGTTTATTCTTTCTCTACAGCTCTTTTCTTACATAGATCGTAATTTCTTTTTTTTTACTTTATTGATGTTGTATTACATCCATCCTCTTTTGCTCCCCTCTGTCCCCCTCCCAACCCACACATTCCCCCCAAAGTCAATCCCACCAGTTGTCCATGTCCATGGTTTCTTTATACTAGGTTCTTATCTAAGCTGCTCCCCTTCCTAGTCTCTGCCTTCCCCCTCCCCTCAACCCCTTTCCCCCTGACCACTGAAGGACTATTCACTGTATTCATATATTTGGTTCCGTTTTGCTTGTTGTTAGTTTTGTTCATTATTGTCCTGTAATGGGTGAGATCATATGATATTTGTCTTTCACTGACTGGCTTATTTCACTAAGCATAATACTCTCCAGTTCCATCCATGTTGTTGCAAAGGGTACAAATTCCTTCTTTCTTTCTGCTATATAGAATTCCATTGTGTAAATGTACCAAAGTTCTTTGATCCAATCATCCACTGATGGGCACTTAGGCTGTTTCCAGCACTTGGCTATTGTAAATAGTTCTGCTATGACCATAGGTGTACATGGGTTCTTATGAATTGGTATTTCAGGATTCTTTGGGTATAGTTCAAG
The DNA here is from genome assembly GCA_004026585.1 of Noctilio leporinus. NCBI lineage: Eukaryota > Metazoa > Chordata > Mammalia > Chiroptera > Noctilionidae > Noctilio > Noctilio leporinus. The sequence goes on along the minus strand of PVIW01004181.1, from coordinate 58,817 downwards.
TAGTGGAATTGTTGGATCAAAAGGCAGTTCCATTTTAGTTTTTCAAGGAAACCCCATACTGTTTTCCACAATGGCTGCACCTGCCTGCATTCCCACCAAAACTGCACCAGGGTTCCCTTTGCCCCACATCCTTGCCAACACTTGTTGTTTGTTGATTTCTTGATGATTGCCATTCTGACAGGTGTGAGGTGGTATATTATTGTGGTTTTAATTTGCATCTCTCTGATGACTAGTGATGTTGAGCATTCTTTCATATGCCTCTGGGCCCTTTGTATATCTTCCTCAGTGAGTTGTCTGTTCAGGTCCTTTGCCCATTTTCTAATTGGGCTGTCTGTCTCCCTGGTGTTGAGTCGCATTAGTTCTTTATATATTTTGGAGATCAAACTCTTGTCTGAGGTATCATTGGCAATTATGTGTTCCCATACAGTTGGATCCCTTTGAATTTTGCTGATATTTTCTTTAGCTGAACAGAAACTTTTCAATTTCATATAGTCCCATTTGTTGATTCGTTCATTTACTTCCTTCGCCCTTGGTGAAGTATCAGTAAACATTTCTGTGTAGTATATCCAAAAGTTTACTGCCAATATTTTTCTCCAGAACCTTTATGGTGGCACTGCTTATGTTTAAATCCTTTATCCATCTTGAGTTTATTTTGGTGTATGGTGTAAGTTGGTGATCTAGTTTTATCTTTTTGCATGTTGCTGTCCAGTTCTCCCAACACCATTTGTTGAAGAGACTGTTTTGACTCCATTGGATGTTCCTTCCCCCTTTGTCAAATATGAGTTGACCATAGAGTCCTGGGTTAATTTCTGGGCTCTCTATTCTGTTCCATTGATCTATATGTCTATTCTTATGCCAGTACCATGCTGTTTTGA
>PVIW01004181.1:0-57842 GCA_004026585.1 Noctilio leporinus | reverse complement strand
CGGTGGCTATTCATGGGAGTTTTTGGCTCCATATAAATTTTAGAAGTATTTTTTCTATTTCTGTGAAGTCTGTCTTTGGTATTTTAATTGGGATTGCATTGAATATGTAGATTGCTTTGGGTAGTATGGACATTTTAATGATGTTAATTCTTCCCATCCACGAACATGGTATATGCTTCCATTTATTTGTATCTTCCTTGATTTCTTTCTTCATTGTTCTGTAGTTTTCTACCTCCTTAGTTTCTTTTACCTCCTTAGTTAAGTTGATTCCTAGGTACTTTAGTTTTCTTGTTGCTATGGTAAATGGGATTTGTTTTTTCGCTTCTATTTCTGTTGTTTCATTATTGGCATACAAAAATGCTTTTGATTTCTGGATATTGACTTTATACCCAGCTATTTTGCTAAATTTGATTATTAGGTCAAGTAAGTTTTTGGTGGAGCCAATCGGGTTTTGTATGTACACTTTCATATCATCTGCAAATAATGACAGTTTGACTTCCTCCTTTCCAATTTGGATACCTTTGATTCCTTTTTCTTCTCTGATGGCTATAGCTAGAACTTCCAAGACAATGTTGAATAGAAGTGGAGAAAGTGGACAGCCTTGTCTTGTTCCTGATCTTAGGGGGAAAGCTTTCCGTTCTTGTCCATTAAGTATGATGTTGGCTTCAGGTTTCTCATAGATGGCCTTTATGATGTTGAGGTATGCTCCCTCTATTCCCATTTTGCTGAGGGTTTTTATCATAAATGGTTGCTGCACTTTATCAAATGCTTTTTCAGCATCCATTGATATGATCAGAAGACTTTTATCTTTCAATTTGTTGATGTGGTGTATTACATTGATTGATTTATGAATGTTGTACCATCCTTGCATCCTTGGGATGAAACCCACTTAATCATGGTGTATGATCTTTGTAATATACTACTGAATCTGATTGGCCAATATTTTGTTGAGAATTTTAGCATCTATGTTCATCAGAGATATTGGCCTATAGCTTGCTTTCTTAGTTGGATCTTGCCCTGGTTTTGGAATCAGAATAATATTGGCCTCATAGAACGAGTTTGGGAGTCTTCCCTCTTCCTGAAGTTTTTGGTATAGTTTGAGGAGGATAGGAGTTAGTTCTTCTTCAAATGTTTGGTAAAATTCACCTGTGTAGCCATCTGGTCCAGGGCTTTTGTGCTTTGGGAGATTTTGGATTACTTCTTTAATTTCACTAGTTGTTATTAGCCTATTCATGCTTTCTGCTTCTTCTGGGTTCAGTTTTGGTAGATTATACCTTTCCAGAAATGTGTCCATTTCATCCAGGTTGTCATATTTTTTGTCATATAGTTGTTTGTAGTAATTTCTTATAATCTTTTGTATTTCTGAGGTATCAGTTGTGATTTCTCCTCTTTCAGTTCTGATTCTGTTTATTTGGGTCCTCTCTCTCTTTTTTCTTGGTGAATCTGAATAAAGGCTTGTCAATTTTGTTTATTTTTTCAAAGAACGAGCTCCTGGACCTGTTGAGTCTTCGAATTGTAGTTTGAATCTCTGAGTTATTTAGTTCTGCTCTGATCTTGATGATTTCCATCCTTCTACTTGCTCTGGGCTTTGTTTGTTGTTGATCCTCTAGTTCATGCAGCTTTGTGGTTAGGTTGTTTTTATAAACTTCCTGTGATCATTTTAGGAAGGCCTGTATTGCTCTAAATTTCCCCCTGAGAATTACCTTTGCTGTATCCCATGTTTCGGGCTGTTGTGTTCTCATTGTCATTTGTTTCCAGGAACTTTTTGATTTCATCTTTAATCTCATTGCTTAAAATTATATTATTGAGTCTCCATGAGTTAGAGAATTATTGTTTCTTTTACCTTGAGATTGGTTTCTAGTTTCAAGCCATTGTGATCTGAGAAGATGATTGGTATGATTTCAATTTTCCTGTATTTGTGGAGGCTTGTCTTGTGACATACCATGTGTTCTACCTTAGAGAATGATCCATGTGCATTTGAAAAGAATGTGTATTTTGATTCTTTGGGGTTAAAGACTCTGTATACTTCAGTTAGGTCCATTTCCTCTAGAGTGTTGTTCAATGCCACAACATCTTTGGGGATTTTTTGTTCGGAAGATCTGTCCATTATTGATAGTGGGATATTAAAATCCCCTACTATGAGTGTGTTGCTGTCTATGTCTTTCTTAAAGTCTTCCAAGATTTTCCTTATATATTTCAGAGCTCCTATATTGGGTATGTATATGTTTATCAGAGTTATTTCTTCTTGATGGATTGTTCCCTTAAGTATTATGAAATGTCCACCTTGGTCCCTTTTTATGGTTTTCATTGTAAAATCTATTTTGTCTGAAATCAGTATTGCTACTCCTGCTTTTTTTTTCGTGTTTGTTTGCTTGGTATATATTTTTCCATCCTTTCACTCTCTGTCTGTGTCGATCTTTTGTTCTGAGATGGGTCTCTTGAAGACAGCATATATGTGGGTCATGTTGTCTTATCCAGTAGGCTACCCTATGTCTTTTGATTGGTGCATTTAATCCATTTACATTTAAGGTTATTATTGATTGATACTTATTTATTGCCATTTTCTCCCTTTGTGTCCATATTCCTCTTTGGCTTTCTCTGTTTCTTCATTTTATTTATTTATTTATTTTTAAAGCAGACCCTTTAGCATTTCTTGCAATGCTGGTTTGGTAGAGATGTATTCTTTTAGTCTTTTTTTTTTTTTTGTCTGGGAAGCTCCTTATTTCTCCTTCTATCTTGAATGAGAGCCTTGCTGGGTAGAGTATTCTTGGTTGCAGGCCTTTGTTTACCATTACTTGAAATACATTTTGCCATTCCCTTCTGGCTTGAATTGTTTCTTTTGAATAATCATTTGATAGCCTTATCGGAGCCCCTTTATATGTTATTTGTCATTTCTCTCTTGGTGCCATTAGGATTCTCTCTTTGTCTTTGAAATTCGCCATTTTAATAATAATGTGCCTTGAGGTTGGTCTGTTTAGGTTGATCCTCATTGGAACCCTCTGTGCTTCCTTAACTTGAGTAATGTTTTCACTCATCATATTAGGGAAATTTTCTATCATGACTTTTTTGAACAGGTTTTCCATTCCTTGTTTCTCTTCTCCTTCTGGTATCCCTATGATATGGATGTTGTTATGTTTCTTGTTGTCCTGCAGCTCTCTTAAACCCTCTTCAATCTTGTTCAGCCTTTTTTTATTCTCTTCTACTGCCTTGAAGTATTTGTCTGCATTATCCTCCTACTCGCTGATCTGGTCCTCTGCTTCCTCTAGCCTACTGTTGATTCCTTCTACTGTATTCTTCAATTCAGAAATTGTGTTCTTCATTTCCTCCTGGCACTTATTGATTGTTTCTGTGTCCTTTTTCATGCTGTTGTAGCTCTCAGTAAGTGCCTTGTAGCTTCCCTGGAGTTCTTTGTAGTTCTCCTGTAGTTGTTTATAGTTTTCTTTGATGTGGCTGAGCTCATTGAACTTCTCTATCATCATTCTTTTGAATTCCTTATCTGATATTTCAGGTGCCTCTGTTTCATTTGGTGGTTTTTCTGGGGATTCTTCCTTTCCTTTTGGTGATGGATTGATTCTTTTTTTCTCCATTTTGGGTGTCTGTTGTTGGTTGCTTTTTATTTTATTTTATTTTATTTTTCCCTTGGATTAACCTGCTTTGCTTCCTTGCCTTAGTTGAGCACCCTTCTGTGTTAGGAGATTTGTGAAGTTCAATGTTGCAGTCTCCCAGATTTTCTACACTTGCTGTTCTTGGTGTGTCCTTTATTTGGGCTGTCTGGTTGTATTCTGGACCTGTGGGCTTTTTGCAGGAAAAAAGGGGGGGGGGATAAAAAACAATAATAATAATAAGAAGAAAGGGTTTAGATGGCTGTTCATCCTTAATAATCCCTGATTAATCCCTTAATAATCCCAGATGGAGCCAGGACCTGAGGGCTTTTAGCATAAATAAATACACACACACACACACACACATATACATAGATATTTATATATGTATATATATATTTATATATATATATATATATATATATATATATATATATATATATATGAGATAAGCAAAAAGGGTTTAGGTGGCTGTTCACCCTGATTGGTCCAGATGGAGCCAGGACCTCTGGGCTTATATCAGAGAGAGAAAGAAAAAAAAAAAGGAAAATGTCACAAGACAAAGCAAAACCAATATTAATAAAGAAAGGGTTTAGGTGTCTGTTCACCCTTTATGATCTCTGATTGGTCCAGCTGAAGCCAGGACCTGTGGGCTTTAACAGGAAGAAAAGTAAAGAAAAATTTAGGAAAATGAAGAAAGAAAAGAATAAAGAAAGGGTTTAGGTGGCTGGGGAAGGGAGGAATACTTAGATTGAGGACTGTGAATGCATTGTAACCAGATAGTGAGTAGACTTTAAATAAAGAGTAGGGGGAGTGTCTTGGGTATTTAGGTGGATTGAGATGGGGGGGATTAAAAATGTGTGAGAAGTAACTTTTGAAAATGATATCTTGGGGATTAATAGTTCATGTAACTCTTGGTATAACTCAGGTGCTTGAGATTAGCAGCAATCCATTTCCTGAGGCTGTCTCTTTTTCTTGGTTAGGTCTGTGCAGTCTATAGCCTAGCTGGTCGTGGAGTGGCCGGCCCTCTGATTGTCACAGTCAGGGCTGATTTTGAGTGTCAGCGCCCAGGTAGGCTGGGCCTTCAGTAGCCTAGCTGGGTTTAAGGGCTGCCGGTATTCTGGGGCCCACAGGGTGTCCCCTCCAACTCCTGTAGGAGGTTCCTGCCTGTGATGGGCACCTGGTACCCTTGCTGGGCAGCCTGCAACCTTGCTGGTTCCTGTGATGACTGACCCTGCACCCAAAGCTCCTGGAGGAGGCAGCCCCCTACCACCAACAATGCCCGGGTTCTGTCAACACTGCCCAGTTCCCCAGGGTGAGAGCCAGTCCTCCAAGCTGACCAGCTCTCCAAGGAGTCCTTTATGCTGTCTCTGTGATGCGCCTCTCTCTGCACGTCTGCAGTGTGGCCTTTTTCCCGGCAATGAGCAGGGCAGTTGCCCTAACTACTAGTTCCCAATGGCAATTTTGAGTTTTCTCGGGAGCCTGGGGGCCTGTGTGGGTGCACAGGGCTGGGCTCCCCCCTCGCAGGGGCTTCAAGCTGCTGTTTCCCTAGTGGCCCAGCAGCACTGTTTTTGGCCCTCTTGCCGCCCCAGCCGGTGCACTTCCCTGCTCCCCCTCTCCTGCTCCCTGTAGGACTCTTCTCCTCCACCTCTAGCCCTGTGAGGAGCTTCCTCTCCCTGTTGCCTGAGCAAGTCTCTCACACAGTCCCTCCCCTGCAGGAGTTCAATTCCTCATTCCCTCCAGCATTTGCCCTTGCTGCCCACACTTCACTGTTCAGATTTCTAGTCACCAGGGAGCCTGGAGCTGCTTCAGTTAAACACGCCCCTCAGGGTAGAGCCTTCCCTGCCCAGAGCCACCTTGGCCTGCCGGCTGGTCAGTCTGGAACCACCTACTCTCCTACTCTCCTGCCTCTGGGCTGTGCTCCCCTGAGTCCAGACGCTGACTGCTCCAATTCTTAGGGACCTGAAGACGTCTCACGCTCCCTATCCTGTCCTTCAGCTGCTCTGGTACTCGAGAACACCATCAGCACTGCTCTCTACTCTGTCACCATCTTTGATCTAGATCCTAATTTCTGATGTCTATAATTTTACTTCTCTCTGAAGAACTTTCAACATTTCTTGCAAGACACTGCTACTAGTAACAAACTTTATTGTTTGTTTGTCTGATAAAGAATTTTTACTCTATACTGTGCATGTTAAGGTTATGGATATAAAATTTTTGGTTCATAGTGGTTTTGTTTTTCTTTAACATTTTAAGTATGTACTCCATTTTCCTCTTGCACTTACAAATTTCGCAAAAAATAATCCTTTTTCTAATTTACACAAAGGTAAGGTATTTCCCCTTTCCCAGTCAGGCTTTTTCCCAGTTATTCTTTGTCTTGACTTTGTGTAGATTAAATATGATATGTGAGAAATACCATCACCATCCAAAATTCAAAAAATAGATTTGGAGACAAAAATGTATAGTGAAAGCTAGGCTTTAATGATGGTCTTGCAAGACAGGGTGTCTGTCTGGTGGGCTGGCCCACCCAGTGGAGGTACATGCAGTAGGGGTTTTATTCCCTAACACACAGGTCCCTTCCCCTGGTTCCTCACTGGCTAAGTACTATGGGAGGTACAGTCTTCTTGGTTATGACTAAAGATGATTGGCTATTTCCCCTCCCTTTGCTCTCAAAGGCCTTCAAGGCAACTTGCAGAAGTCTTCTGCTACTAGTCCAAACTGCCACATCCTCTCTCAGGCATCCTGTTTCCCCTCTTAGTCATTCAGTTTCCTCAAAGACCCTCTAACTGTTATGCTGCATCTGGCACATCCGCTAAACTAGTTGTGTAAACTGGCTACCAGTAGCTTTCAGTGGTGAGGGTCCTGCCTTTGTTTTCCTTCTGGCCTCTCATTTGATTGTATCATTCCCCCCTCAATAATAGGGACCCAAATCTTTGGGGACTTTAAACTTATGAATGCAAAAATAAGGGTGGCCGAAGGCCAGGTGACCAGTACCTGTGTGGCCAGAGGCCAGGTGGCCTGAGGTCCCCTGGCAGTGGCTGGGAGGCCAGGCCCCACCATGTGGCAAAAGAATCAAGAGAGGACCCCAGAGAATCTTTGTTCTGAGGACTTCTATGTAAACATAGTTGGTCGGATGGGGAGGGGATAAGTTACATTTTGATTGGTGGGTAAAGGTGGAGCCAGCTTTCCTAGGGAGATGTGGTAAGAGGCAGGCAGTTACTCTAAGTTGTTTTAGGGGCCTTTTCTTGAGCACTATAGTCCTCCTCCCCTTCCAGGACTTGAGATGAATATGCATATAGTCTCAGGGTTTTCCTTTTCCCTGCTAGTGGAGATGACACACACGGACTTCCAAGGGCTCCCCTCTGTCCCCTACTGTCACAGTTCATTTGTGTTGTTCAGAATGCCTGGCAGCCTATTGGACTAGGCTCAGGATTACTGGGTCAACAAAGACGTCTCCCTTTGCTTTTAGCCTTCTGTCTATAGGCTGTACTACCCTGAAAATAAACCATTAATATTTCTATTTCTTACATGATATAATTGTAGACTTTTTAATATTTTCTTTGTTTTATGTTCTCTAAGTTTACCATATCTGTCTGTGGTTTCGTGTCCATCATCAATTTTGGAGAATCCTCAGCTATTCTTACTTTAAATACCCTTCCTTCCTCCCTCCCTCCCTCCCTCCCTCCCTTCCTTCCTTCCTTCCTTCCTTCCTTCCTTCCTTCTCCTGTTATTCTCATCACATGTGTTATATCTTTTTAAATTGTGCTCTGGTTCTTTTCTATTCTATGCTTTTAAAATTCTTTTTCTTTTCGCTTTTAGTTTATGATGTTTTTATTGACAATCTTTAAATTTATTGATTTTTTAACATGTTATTAACTCTATCAAAAGCAATTTTCATTTTATTTCAGTGGTTTTGTTTTGCAGTACTTCCTGTTGATTCTTAGTTTTCATTTTTCTGCCTAAATTATCTGTTTTTGCATATTGTCTACTTTTTCATTAGGTCCCTTAGTATATACATTACTAATTTTAACTTTCCAATCTAATAATTTAAGAATATCTTTGTCTTATTTAAATCTGGTTCTGAAGTTTCCTTTGTCCTTTTGGATTGCATTCATTTTTATTTTTTGTTTGTTTTATTTTGACTTTTAGTGTACCTTGTAATTTTTTAGCTGAATATTTAAAAACTAGTTAAATGTAATTTCATATTTTTTTCCCCATTTCAAAGGCTGGAGAGAATAGGAGTTGGGTATTTCTCATAGTGGTTAAGTGTAATAGTTTCATCTAGGATAGCCTTTGTCAAGGATAACAAAACACTGTGAGAATATTCTCAATGATAACTTTCCCTTTTCCCCTTTCAGATACAGGGGGTGATTTTTCTCTAGCCTTTACCATGAGAAGCTAAAGATGCTTCTGGAGGGTAATCTCACACATTGTTCTGGGTCATTCTAAGACTGTGTCCTCAGAAGACATATCTTTTGGGCTAGTCTACACTTCATCTCCATATATTAGTCATTTATTATCTACATGTTTTTACCAGTTTCAGGGTCCAGCAGGTGGATTTGATCCTGGTGAGCTGTAATTTTCTGTATTCACCCATCTCTCTACTTTTCAAGGCAGCAATATGCCTTAAGACCTCTAAAAGAGTTGTTCATTTTCACTTCATTGAGCTTTTTCTTATTGTGAAGGTAAAAGTGAGGACTTCTAAATTCTTTACTGTCTGAGAGAAAACTGGAAGATCTATGAAAATGTTTTTTTTATAACCAAATATAAACTGATCAAAATTAGAAAGACTTTGTTTGATGATGATTAAATAGAATGTCACTAATGGCAATTCAGATTTGAAGCAAAATAAAAAAATTAAAAACCAATCTTTACCTTTTTAAATAATATTATTTATTCCTAGCACACAGTTGAATATTCATATTATCCTGATTCTAATACTGTGAGGAAGTTTCTTATCTTTCTGATGATAATACAACTGAATGAATTTCTTTGTACTTCAAAGAAAAAGAATGACACGAATGTTTCTTGATAGGATTTTGACTAATCTGATCATCTATATGTAAACATGTTATTTTAAAATCTGAATATTTTTAAACAGTTATTGCATGAAGTCAATTTTAGGTTGGTTCCATAACTGAAATGATAGTCACTAAGCCAAAATAAAAGGACAATTTTTATCATAAATATTGGAAACTATATATATATATATATATATATATATATATATATATATATATATATGCATTTACTTTTTTTTTCATATATTAGTTTCTGGGATTTTATAGATTCAACAAATATTTATCTTCTGTTCTGAAATAACAAAAGTTAGTAAAATTAAAGTAGTCATAAAATTGTAGCATTGGACATCCCTCAAATCAGATTTAGTTATGATCCCAGTGATCTTCTTTGTTTGTTTAAATACATAAAGAAGCAAAAGAATATATAGTCAAGCATGGATTCATTTCTATAAGGCTTTACAATGAATAAAAGAATATCCTTAACATTTTATAGATCTATTATAGCTTATTTGGTATTATTCTCATTGGTTTTTATTTGTAAGAATAGGATAAAAATTAGAATTTCTTTGCAACACTGTGACAATGTTTTTATAGACTTTTTCTCAAGTCACCCACCTTTGTAATAAGGGAAAATTCTCCTCTACTCAGAGGTGTTGGTAAGCAGATGCATATTAAACATGATTGAATGATGTAAATATCTTAATAATGACATTTAAAAAGTATTATTCATAATAATAGCACTGTTGTAAATTTCCCTCATTGAATCACAGTTGGAATTTCTCCAGTTCAAGGATCCATTGTGACAGTAGATAATACTGAGGAAATCTCCATTTCTCTACAGCAATGATGCTTATATGTTGTTCCTCAGGGAATGTATTCATTTTGCTGAATTAATTGAGCTTTAAAGGATTCTGTCAGTGAGGAATTTGATAAGATGGGAGAAATTAAACATGGGCCTAATGTTGGTTCATTGGAGGAAAACTGAAATAATTACAGTGCTGGTCCTGGTTCCATAATATAATACCAGAGTGTCCCAACAAGCTCACAGATCTATCATTTTGTAATTCAGGTTAAGGTCTTTAGTAGCAATCCTAAGAATATGACATCTTGACCAAAGCATGAAGACTTCCTAAGGAAGGCACAGAAATTAAATAGAAGTGACAGTCTCAAGGAGGAATGTCACACTGGCCAGGTTTACACTAATAAGAGTACTTTCTCACCCTGTGCAGAGCCTGATTTACAGCAAAAGTAGATGGATGGCTTCCTATTTAATTTCCACCAGGTGGTGCATCTGTGTAACTGGCCCCTATAACCGTAATCATGCCACCTTTCTGGTATCTGCCTCTTTTCCATCTCCAATTACTCTGTCTCTGTCTCATAATTTTACTTTCTCTCCTGGTGCTTAAGGTCATGGCTAGGTCATATTTCTGGTATGTTTAACAACTTCATGATAACCAATATTAATTTCCTAAATAACCCTATAGCTGAAGTCTCCTGCTGCCTAGTGTTTTGAAACTTAAAACTCTCTAAGCAAAACTTAAAAATTGGTATGATCTCAGATTGAATTTAATACAACCAATCCCCTGCCCATGACTCTAGGCTAGGTCATACACTGGGCCTAGAGTCATAGCCTTAACATGGGATAGCTTAGTACATTTGTATCGGGTCAGAACTAAAGGATACAAGCTTTAGAATTTTTTTTTTTAATTTGTATTTATTTATTTTTAGAGAGAAGGGAAGGGAGGGAGAAAGAGAGAAAGAGGACATTAATGTTCAAAGGAAACATCAATCAGCTGCCTCTACCATACCCCCACCCAGGGACCTGGCCCGCATCCCAGGCATACTGAGTCAGGCAGGTCAGTGCTTCACTGAGTTTTTAAAAACATCACAGCAAAGTAAAAAGCTGAAAGTTGGCATTTTTCCCCTAAAATATAGTCTAATCACCAGCGACTGATTAAAAATAAAAATGGTTGAGCTACTTGATATTGTAAGATAACACACTCAAGAATGGTCTTTATAGATGTTTAACCTTTCATTCCATTACATGGTACATGAAAAACATTCACAGATGTTGTGAGGTGCAAAAAGAGCAACAAATTTGCATTCAGATAGCCTTGGGTTTGAATCTCAGTTTAATACCTTCCCCACCAGGAGATTGTCAACAGTATTTTCAGCAATCTGAGCATTGTTTCCTGTAAAGCATGCAACTGATTCACAAGGTTACTGTGAAGGTTAAATAAAATATCAAATAAATATCATTTATGAGAGTGCCTGGCACATTAGTGTTGGTTGGAAAGAGAGTTATCTTTTCCTTAATTGAAATTTCAGATAATCTGGAGATTTTTCACATTTTGAATGATGCAGAGACCCTGACATCTTATCATTCACTGCTGTTGAGACCTACTGCACTAAGATTTGTGTGGTCTTGTATGGTACCTTTATCTTTCCAAATGTAGGACAACTGCCTTCCTGTAGCTTGGCTCCTCTGCCTTGATGGCTCTTCCCTTCAAGGGGGCTCTATCTGGGGGGTCCAGGCCTTGATCTCTTGGAAGGAAGTGACCTAGGACATTTTAGTCATGAACTTGTATAATAATTGTGTGATTTCCCTTGAATGCTCTGAAACTTCCTTCATTTCATAGATGAGAAAAGGGATAGTGACACAAGTCCACTGAATTGTTGGTGGGAATGAACTGGAGTTGTATCATTTAAGTGCTTAAAACATTTGGCACATGGTCAGTTCTTAGTCACAGAACCTTTATTTTCATGCCTCTAAAATGCTTTTCAAAGTTAGCCAATAGCAGTATGGATACATTCTGCCATTTCATGTGGCAAGTTGATTAATGGATGTCAACAGTGTGACCTGCTCTTAGGGCTCTGAGCTAGGTTTTCACTGTGACAGGAGCCATTCCCCACATCTTCATGTCCCTCAGGAAAAGCCCTGTGATTTATCAGTATTGTTTTTCAGCTCTTGAGATTCCTTCCCTTGAGGGGATTAATGTAACTTGATCTCTCGCACTTGACATCAGAGTGAAATTAGCAAACAATGGTTTTGTGTGCTATGGAAGGAAGAACGTGTGAGAAACTTGGAATTACAATGTAAACTACTCTCTTCAGGCACAGTCTCAGAGTTTCTACTGTGTATGAACAAAAATTCTAAGACTATCTGCCTTCTCCACTTTAAAATACATTGTTAAGATGAACTTTAAGGAAAAAATGTCTAGAAGCACAAGTCATTATAAAGCTCTCATTATATGCACATATAAGGTAGAAAAGGCACCATCAGTATATTTTATGCCAATGTATTTCTAGTTCTTAATGACTTGTACCGAAGTGCCTGCAACTTTGAAATAAGTGTAGAATGCCATCATTTGTATTAATACCCATTCTGGCACATATGACTGCATTATGACTGGTTGAGAACCTCTTGATATTTGCTCAGTTAGAAACAAACCTAACTTCTGAGGAGTTCTAAATTTGACAGAATGCAAACACAAGTATCTGCAATTGCTGTTACTGAGACATTAGAGTACAAAAAAGTGCAAATCGTTATTAGAGGCAAAGATGGGTCTGAATAGAGAAAAACAAGATTAGAAAATGAAAATAGAAAACTCCTAGCTTCAGATTCAACCTATAAAGAACCTGGAAGTTGTTACCCCCATCCTAGTAATACGTAAAAACTGGATAAACTGTAACTTAATAACTTTTATTGGATTCACTAGCCAATTGAGTTTGCAGGGTTTGTGTCACATTAAGAAATCAAGAGACAGGTAAATCCAGAGTCACAGCTGAGAAGTGCTTATCTGGAACAGCAGCCACTAGGGCCATAAACTGAAAGGAAATCTCAAATGGTGATTTTGAAAAATTACTAAAGGTTGAGTGTGGAGGACCACAAAAGTGAGAAAGTCCGGGGACTGCTGTCTGGGGTGGGGGGTGCTCTTCATGCTTTCCTTGGTTTTACTTCTGGAAACCTCACCAGCTCTTGCTGAGGAACCAAGAAAGAGCTCCTGGCTCTAGCAGAGAAGTACAGTAATCAATGTGGACTTATACCCAGAGCCTTCATCATAACCCAGGCCCACTCTGCAGGAAGGGGAGCTTTAGATACATTGCAGATTCTAGGACTGGGGCTGGAAGTATACAAGATGAACCTGGATCAACTTGTAATGCCAGGAAGTAAGGAAGCACTTGAAAAAAAATATCCACAACAATATGGGTTTATCAAAGTGTTCCAAAAGCCATCTGAGAAAGCTCCCAATTGCCAAAGCTGAAATCTTTTGAGCAACAAAAAGGTGTACTTGACTATAATACAATATAAAAATTAAAATTAGATGTGCCTTTGGTGATGTAAATAAGCAATAATGTGGAGAATAGATGATATTCCTGGCAGAAAAATTCCAAATAATTTTACGTAGCTAGTCTGTCTTTAAAGGGGTGAAACATAACTCCCTAAATGTTGAGTTAATGTTGAGTTGAAGAAATGGCTTTCTTCCAAAGAATACAATTTAAATGGTGGGGGGGAGGGTAAAAAAAGAGTAACTTTACAGTTGAGAACCCTGACAATCATTACCTCAAGTCAGGTGATCAGGATCCTCATTAACAATGATAATGAGAGTCATTCTACAAAGTTGCTAACCAGTAATCCTAAAAACAGTTAGCAAAACACAAGGAAAATCTGAACAAACTGTCATAACCAAAGGGAATCTAAGAAAACATGGCTACTAAATGTAACATGGCATTTTAGAATGGGATCTTGGAAGAGAAAAACAATATTAGAAAAAGAAGTGAGAAAATCTAGGTAAAGTGTTGGCTTTAGTTAGTAAAATATCAGTTTATTCGTTGTGAAAAATATGCTGTATTAATGTATGATAAAGGTGAAAGTGGGTGAAGAGAATACATCTATACTATTTTTATAATAATTTTGTAAATCTAAAACTGCTAAAATAAAATGTTAATTTTAGAACAATAAATAGGATAAAGAAAAACATTTAAATCATTCTTTATTTAACGAATTTTCTTATTTGCAGAGTATGGTTTCTTTTTCCATGGCATACCACTTTTATAACATTATTTTGGTTTAAGGACTGATTTTCTAGTTACAGAGGTGGAGGAAGATGTTTTTTCTCCCTGGAGGCATTAACATGTGGTGGTTAAAATCATGGGCTCTTGAGTCAGACTGTGACCACTTATTTTTTATTTGAACTTGAATAGATAGTTTACTTTCTCTGTGCCTCGATTTCTTCAAGTGCAAAGGGGTTAATAATGGTCCAGGGACTGTGGAGAGGGCTAAATGGCTTGGCACCTGTGAAGAGCTTTGTACTGTAAGTGCTCAATAAGTGTGTATGTTACATCAATAGTTGCCATTGCTATTGTTGTTGTAAGTGGAGCCTTTTCAGAGGCACAGCTACACAGAACAGGGACAATACACACACACACTTTTAAGCCACCTTCTGTCCTCCCTAAGTGCCACTAATGAAGAAGTGAGATTTTCTAGCCAAAAGTTACTATTTCTTATCAGTCCACATAGGGTCCAGCCACAGCTGAAGACTGGGAAAGGTTGGTGCTGTTATTCACAACCTATGAGTCATTAAGACAATAAAATCATTCCTTGCTTGGTCAGAGCAGTAAGAGTACATTTACCTGCCACTCCACAGGTGCAGAACCAAAAGCTTATCCTAGTGACATAGGCTTCCTCAGGGAGAGGGCTGCCATGGGCCTTATTTTGGAGGCGTCCAAGCTGATAAAATTATTGAGGGTGGCAGGACAACCTGGGGCAGGCAGCTGCAGCATTTCAGGGTATTCAAGCAGTCAGGCAGGTTATTCAGGCAGAAATTTTAAAAAGTTCTAGGTGAAAGCTATTCGACTATTTACATTTCAAGCACAGTATTGGCTCAAAGTACTATATCATGATCAAACTGCACCAACCAACTTGATAGATGAAGTCTTCGGGTTCCAGTACCTTAAAGAACATTCCGGTGACCAGAGAAATTTAAGAAAGTAAAAGCTTGTGAAAAAGTGATAGTTGCTTGGGTGCCTACAAACTGTCACACCCCTGCAGTCATTTTCTGCTTTTTAAAGTATCTTTTAGAGTGAGCCATCTTGTCTTAGATACAGTTTATGATGCCTGGCAATTGTTTTCTGACAGGAAGTTATTCCCATTTCAATCTCTGTGTCTTAAGCTATTTTGATTAAAACAAACAAGCAAAAAAATAAAAAATAAAATACAAGGACATTAATTAATGCAATAGGGAAAAACAAGAAATTAACAGGGGTTTTGACCTAGAACCTGGCCTCTCTTATAGCATCTAGAATGATATTAAGGGAGTAAGAAAATATTTCTCTTCTCATGACTGGTGAAGAATTTTACATTAGACTGGACATCCATTTAACATGACTCAACTGCCCTTTGTTGTTCTTATTTTGCTTTCACTTCTAACTGACCTTCACTCTCCTGGTCTCCACTTGAATTTTCTGGGAAAGACACTAGGTGGCACAGCCCATGAGCACCATCACTACTTCAGCAGGGCTTTTGTTCCTTCAAAGCTCACACAGGACCCTTACCTTCACCTGCTCAGGTGCCCTCACTGGACCTCAAGGTTCTTGCTTTGGAAGCTGAGTCCCACTAGTCATACAACCCACATCGGCCTTGTCTGGTAGTAGCACAGAGGAAAGGGGCTTCCCTAGACTGGCAGGCTCCATGTTTACCCGATGTAGTAAAGACACTAAAATGATTCTTGTGACAATGTAAGGGGCTATTTTAGAATTAAAAAATAATAAATATTATTTTGAGTCATTATTTAAATTTCTTGTATATCTCATGACAAAGTAATCTTTATTTGTTGAATGTTTACATTTATTCCAGGGATCAGCACTTTTTTTTTTTTTTTCCTGCTGTGCTGTTGTGGGCCTAACAGTAAATATTTGGACTTGTGTACTTTGCTGCAACTACACAGCTCTGCTGTTGCATAATACCAACACAGCCATAAACATGCATAAACAAGTGTGTGTGTGTGTATGTGTGTGTGTGTGTGCCCAGACAAACCTCTATTTACAAAAACAGATCAGCTGGCTGTATTTGGCCCTTTGCTATAGTTTTCTGACCTCTATCTTTCCCAGTTCAAATGTACTCATGCTGTGCTCACACCCCCTCACACCCCACATTCATTTTGTACTTCTGAATTTCCTTGCTGTCCATATTGCATAATTCACTAATCCTGAACATAACTTATTTCAGAGGATTGCATTAGGGATACCTGTTTTGTGAAACCATTCAGTGTCTCTTAAGTGAGACAAAATATGAATTGCCTAAAAGAGAATCATTAAAAAAAAAAAAAAAAAAAGCAAAACATGCATTTGGGGGAAATTTCTAGCATTATAAAACAAAATGTTTTCTCCTAGAAATGATAAAAATGACACTCCTGTCACACACAGCATGCATATCTACTTAGGCACAGACATTTTGCTGAAAATCAGAATTATAATATTCTCTCCTGACAACTCTGTAAGATGCTCAAATGATAACAGCGGGAGTTGGGGAGTTGTAAGAATTATAATATGTTCTGCTTTTGACAACTATCTTAACTCTGTTGTTCTCTGCTAAAATGGAGTTTTTGAGCCACTATGTTCCAAACCCAGCTGTCATTTCTAAGTCCTGGGAGATGCTCGCACCATTTTACCTTTTAGAAAGCAGATTTTAAAACAATCTCCAGGTATAAAACTTTTCTTCTGAGATGGGAAGTCTAAGAACAGTGCCTGTGGGCTTGTTTACTGGATGAATTTTACTCCAACTGTGAACTACTTATTCTAAGTCTTCTCACAATTATTCTTCTTTAGAACTCTGTCTTTCTTCCTTGATTACTATAGACTTCCTAACTGTCATAAATGATCAGTGTGGTATTTAATTTCAATAGAAATGGACCTTTGCTGGGTATAAGACAACAGAAAGATTTTGATATATTTCAGCTCATGTGGACCACCTGTCTGAGCTGCCTTAACTGTAGAGACAACAGATCCAGAATTTCTGCACATCTCTGCCCTGGGGGTATGCGTTCCCTTTCAGTCTTAGGTGTTTCATAATCGCTGGTTTCATTCAGAAATCTCTCTGCATGAACTTTTTCTGAGGGTAATAGCCTGTGTGAGTAGCAGGGGACATTGAGGGAAAGAAGAAAGTGTCTTAATGTCTTATCAGAACTATTATTAGAACTTGCATATCAATTTTTCTTTCACAATTTCCCTTCTACACCAATTTCCTTGCTGCATTGGGATGGTAATTGTTTCATAGAACAGTCCATGTTATGATGTTCCTACCATGGTTAGTAATGTTAATAAAGTTTAAGAAGGAGGTTTAGTTAAGAGAAAATTATAAACAAAACCATACATGTAAGAGTAAAAATCAGGGATATTGACAATTTCATGATAATCACAGTTTAACGATGCATGAGTATGTTTGGATCTGAACAGTCCTTCATAGCATGGGTAATATGCCTGTGTGAGGCCCTTCCAAGGAGCTTTTTTATGCTTGTTGTACGCAGGTTCAAAAATACAAAGTCTTAATTTTTCAGATGTCCTGGCAGTCTAGTTTAAGCACCAGTTCAGAGTATAAGCTGAATGCATTCACATTATGTTGTTTTTCTTGGTTTTCTGGAACAACACAGAACAAAACAGGAACAAAATGAGAACAAAATGATTAGCAAAGTTCCAATGAGTTTACAGATTAAAATGAAGTTAAATAACTAACCCAAGGTTTGCAGCACAATGTAGTAACTGGTAAATGGAGATTACTCCATTGGATTCTCCAGAAGCACATCAAAAGGAAACCTTATCCACTGGAGTTGTGAGGGGTGGAAGTAAGAGATAGCTTCCTTCTCAGAGAAATCTCAGATCCAAATGATATGCTTCTAGCTTGGTGGATAATTGAGAGAGGCAAGGAGTACATCCCAGGAAGAAAGAAAATGTGTCCTTACCTGGAAGTGAGGAGAGGATAGAGAAATGACAGCAGGCTTGGAGCAGAGTGTGGAGGACAATGAATGATAAGAGAAAAGATGGGCCCAGAAAATAAAGGAAAACATCCATCATCCTTATGTCCTCCTCCTGAAAAGACAACCCCACCTGATTTTATTCAGGCTAATAATTTTAAAATAATATGCCTCATTCATTTTCCTTTATATAACACACCTATTCTATCAGCAGGAACAGGAACTTTAGCAACATTGATTTACATATTCATCAGTCCGTTCTTTCACAAAACAAACTTATTTTTGAGGTGCTAGCCATTTAATGGTTTTGAAACTTTAGTTAAATAAATGGTAATGATGAAGATAATAAAGCACGACTTTGGAGTCAGCAACAATTTGTTGGTTCTTGGTTCTACCCTTCACCTTCTAACTGTGTGACCTTGGGGAAAACCCTTGAGCTCTCCAATAGCTCATGTTCTAAAATATGGTATTCTAGTTTAAAATTTGACATCCAGTTCATGAAACAACTGCCATTGAAAAGATAGTTCATTACTTATATTTCCCAAGAAGAGGGGCACACCATGCTTTGGAGCTGCTCCATGGGGAAAAACCAAGGTCAAACAAGAGGCAGAGGAGAAGAAGGAACTGGGGGATGGGCCTTTATTATGATCTCTACAAGATACAGTAGATGAGGCAGGGAAAGCAGACTTAGATTGACTAGTTCGAATAATGTCAGCAGTCTGTGGGTATAGAGGCTGTCCCTAGTTGTCTGGTACTTATCCCTGAAGTTATGAGGATAGGTGGTCAGTTGTTCAAAATGTAAAAGCCTGCTAAAGGAGGCAATCAGAATAGGAGCTCTAGATTGGTTGGTTTCTATTTGAGGGGGAAAAAATGCTTATGAGCTACTTGCTTGCTATCTCTCAGAATGGGCTAACCTTAGGAGGGGTAGTCCCTTCAGAATCAGCAAGGCCTAGATGTCAAAAAGTCAGGAATAGAACATAAAAGATATGGTCATTATAGCCTGTGATGCCAAAAAATGCTTCATTATTTTTCTGAACATGGTAAGGCATGCAGGCTATCAACAGCCTCTGCAGCTACATCTGAATACACTTGCTCTTACAAGATGAGAACTATTGCTATGATGTGGCCAGAACAAAAAGTAAATCTAAGTACTCCACATACTTTTATTGAAAAATTATACTCAGAGACACCACAAAGACTTGAGGATGCTCCAGAGACCTTAATATCTGATTCAATTTAGAGATAACCAGATGCTTGAAATCACTTTTCTTATGAGCCATGTGTGATGTTTACCTTGCTTCTGGATATATCTTGGAGAGAAGCTGGATTTATAATAATTCTTAAAGTGGCAAGTATCTCCTATTGCTTCTGTCTCAGTTGAACCATCACTGTTCTTATCTCTTAGTACTAACCCTGTCATCTTCTTGGATCCTGTAGCTCATCCCCTGCTGAGGTATACTTGTCACCAAACCCCTGTTGGCATAACTACACAGCTGGACACAAATTTCTTTCACTGCTGGATGACAACTTGTTTCTCTTAAGTTACCTAAGAAGGAAGGATATGGATAACTGCAGTATAAGATTATCACTCATCAGAAAGTATCCCCTACTGTTCTTTGTTTTGGTAAAGAAGATGAGACTCAAAAGTCACATTTTGAAATAAGAAAAGGATCACTTGACCCAAGTGTTTCTGACATTATAGTTTATTATCTATTTTTCCTTTTATTCTTTCTTTCTTTTTAAATTTATTATTATTTTTTATTTTTGAGAGAGAGGGAAAGAGAGAAAGAGAGGAAGAGAAACATTGACCTGTGAGAGATACATCCATCTCATGCAATCCCAACTGGAGAGCTGGTCCACACTGAGACATGTGCCCTGACCAGAAATCAAACTGACAACCCTTTTGTTCACAGGCTGGTACTCAATCCACTGAGCTGCACCAACCAGGGTTGACATTTTAATGAATCGCAATATTCATTATTGAAACTGGAAAGCACAGTAGGTTTATAAAAGGAGTCAGTATTTTTGTTCATTTTTATGTTTTTAAGGGTACATTTAAGGTTTATGCTGGAGACTTTCATAAGTTAAATTTTCATATTCCACTCTGGGAACTTAAGTTTTTCTACATAGAACTGGTGAGTCCATTTTCCTCATTCATATTTGTGAATTAAGGACACCTGGGAGTATCTGCTGTCATTGAACAAAGCATTATGTCAGACCTCTCCTTTGCTTGAGAAAGCTTGACAGCAATTTTTGTGCAGGTGGACTTATTGACAAGATTTGCACTGGGTCAGCTGTTAGGCTGAGAAACCTCAAATATAATGAGGAAGGGCAGCATCCTTACTAGAAGCCCTAATTTATCTACAGTATTTACTTTTATTTCTTTTATCTGCCTTTCCTTTCTCATACTCTCTACACATCATACAGTTGACTAATATTCTACTTAAAGTGTGGTTACTACAAATATACATGACTGCTTATTATAGCATTGGTTATAATATTGAAAAATTAAAAATAATATAAATGTTCATATGTCTTCACCATAATATACATTACTATACAACTACTGAAAGTGATAAGGTAGACCTCTGAACACTAACATACAAAAATGCCCATGATTTTGACTTTATTGTAGTTTTAAAAGGCAGGTTAACAGAAATAATAAATGAGCCTCTGATAATACATTTGACAACATGATTGCATGTCACTAACATAACTGAAAAAATGCTAGATATAAAAAGAACATATAATATGATTCCATTCATATGAAGTTCAAAAACAAACATAACTAACCTCTGGTGTTAGAAGTCAGTTTGGTGGTTATGTTGTAGACAAGGTGACTGGGATTAGAAAAGGGTATATGGAATTCTTCTCGGGTATTGGTCTTGTCCTATTGCTTGATTTGGGTGTTGTTTACATAGGTAAATGTGTAGAATTTCATCATGCTGTAAATGTATAAATTATGCACTTTACATGTGTGACACTCTGATATGAATTTTATTTTAAACACAGAAATTAACATTTTGAAAAAATAAAAGGCAGGATCAGACAGCAAGAGGACTTTCTTAGATGGAGTAACAGATGTGGCCAGCCAAGAGCTATCACAAGCTGGATTTCTAGGGGAATAGAAACTCTGATCAAATAGGGGAATGCTGATAGTTACCAAGGCAGGCGGTTCAAGGTATGGGGCCTCAAAGTCTTCAAAGGGAAGGATCAGCCTCGCTATTTATTTCCAAAAGTAGTTTGCATGTATCCATGTATTCTTGCAATAAATTGTTTAGAAACCAAATTTAAAATTAATTATTATCAGTTCTGATGTTGCTAAAACAAAAGCATGCATATTTATTAGTTACTTTTATTTTAGTTTAAGGAGCTTCAGTGTATCTTTTTACCTGAAATCAATGAGTTTAACAATGCTTGTTTTAATTATTCATCTTCCTTTTCCACATGAGGACCTGAAATTTATTTGTTTTCAAATGGTTAAAAGCTACCTCTCAAATCTAACTTCTCTATGGATTTGTTCTGGTGATTCTTATCATGATACATTAAAATAACAGTCATAAGAAAAATGATGTTGATGATGATGATGATGATGATGGTGATTATCATTATAGAAGCAGCCCTGGTTGGTGTGGCTCAGTGGATTAAGTGCTAGCCTGTCAACCCAAAAACTGTGGGGTTGAGTCCCAGCCAGGGCACATACCTGGGTTGCAGGACAGGTTTCCAGCTAGGTTCCCAGCTGGAGGCACACAAAAGGCACACAAAGAAACACATTGATGTTTCTTTCCCTTTCTTCCTCCCTCCCTTCCCCTCTCTCTAAAAATAATGAATAAAATATTTTAAATAATAATAATAATAGGAGCTATTTAAATTTTATAAACATTTTCAGTGGGCCAGGCCCTATGCTCATTAATGCTCACAAAGCATTTCATTTCCTCTTCTAGCAACCTGGGAGGGAATTATTATGATCATGGCTCCTTTTCACATTAAAAACTGAGTTACAAGTAGGTTTAATAAAATTGCCCAAACTAGCCCTGGCTGGTAGCACAGTGGGTAAGGTGCCAACCTGCGAACCCAAAGGTCGAAGGTTCGATTCCCCAGCCAGGGCACATAACCAGGTTGCAAGCCAGGTCTCCAGTCAGATCTATGGATGGAGGCAGGTGAAAAGCAACCATACATTGATGTCTCTCTCCCTCTCTGCCTCTCTCCCTTCTCCTCTTCCTAAAAATAATGAAATAAAAAATATTTTTTAAAAAATTGCCCAAACTCACATAAGTAGTCAGGGAGGGTACCTAGAAACAGATCCCTGTTGGCTAACTCTGGACCTACCTTGTTGCATATAGAACCAACAACACCCACTGAGCACTTGAAATGTGGCTGATCTCAAATGAGATGAGTAAGTACAAAATATACACTGGATTTTAAAGTTTTAGCATGGAAAAGAAAAAAAAAAGTAAAAATTTTTATTAACCCTTTTATGGTCATTTCTTGTGGAAATGGTACTATTTGAGATATAGAGGTAAGAGGAATAAAATTTATAACTGCAGTTAATTTTGCATTTCTTTTTTGGCCTCTTTTACTAGTGTTGGCTACCTTAGTAAAGTATGCAGCTAGACTCCCAGGGCTGCAAATTCAGATCTTTCGTTCTGGGGTAGAACTCAGTCACAGGGATGTTCGAAAAGCTTCCCTAGTATTTCTAACGCACTGCCAGAGTAGCGTCTCCTTGCAGGGAGTCCAGAAACCTTTGCTGTACTGCCTCATACCATCTAACTCAGGACAGCCCCTACAGTGTAAGCCTGAGAAGGACAAATAGCTATAAGGCTGTTGGACTGAGCAGCTAAGCAAATAGCTGATTTTGCAGATGACACCTGTAGATCATGTCAGATCACACTAATATTTGAGGACAAGTTAGTTAGATTCATTTAAATTATATCTCACCTGGCTGAGGGAGGTAGAGAGCCATTAAACCAACCTAGGGAGGGGTGGTTGTTCTTATGGGGCTGACCTGTGGCAAAGTAGAAATGGCTTTAGTGGATTGGACTCCCCACTACCAAAACAAGTCAAATACAAGAAGAGTCTTATAAGCCACTAAGTCAAATTCCCCTCATTGCCAAGAAAATAAGATTTTATTGTTCTGATTCATATATCTGGCTACTGGAATGTGACTTTGCCAATAAGCAGTGAATCCCAAATAATAAAACTCAGGTTAAGGGGAAGGACTGGAAGACTGTTATTACATGCTCAGGGAAAATGGAATTGTCAGACCTTCTAACAGTGAAGTGGGAATCCAAAGACTGGTTTTACCTTAACGTTGAAACCTACCCATAGATTTACTTTGGTGCAATTTGCTTTTTACTGGTAACTTATTTGTGGGAGAAATAACACTTGGAAAGCCAGTGTGTGTTAGTTGTACCAATCAGGAAACCTGTTGCTTTTCATTTTTTTCAAAATGTGTCTTTTAGCATTCTTATCTATAGTCAGTCACGGCTATACTGTTTGGGAAGGCAGGGAGAGGGATAAGGGATTTTACAGGGAAGGTTTTTATTTGGTGGGGATAAAGGGGGAATAAAAGGAAATTACAGGTTGAGAATGAATGTGTTTATGTATTTAAACTGTTATTTCCTTTTAATATCATTTTTTGTATAATACTCATCTAAGAGCACTTTGCTTGGAAAGGAGATAAAATATTTTAAACTAAAACATTTTATTATGAAGTAATTCTTTTACTTTTCAAAGTATTTTTAAATAGTGCCTTTTCACAGTGGACTACAAAGTGCCACAGAATGAATGCATGGAGTAAAGGAACAGCCTTATGAGAAAGTGGTACCTATTTTTCACTACCCTACCAGCCAGAGGTTCACCCAACCCAGAAGCTGTTATGTTCAACAGAGGCCTGTTGAGTTTCCTACCCTGTGCAGAGTAAGCATGAGCCAGGCACAAGGATCCAGGAATGAAGATGATATTCTTGCCCTTGAGGGTCTCTCAGTCTTGGTTATGGGGAAAAAGATATATGCATTTTGGACACAAAGCAGCACACTTACAGAAAGATGCATAAAGGATGTAGAAGGGAGAGATTGAAAAGAATTTTCAAATTTGGTAGTATTTATTCTGATTTTTTTAAGGATCAGTTGGTACATTAGTTTGCTGGGGCTGCCAATAACAAAGTAGGGTTAAATAACAGAAATGTATTATCTCAGAGTTCTAGAGGCTGGAAGTACAAGATCAAAGTGTTAACAGAGTTGGTTCCTTCAGGGGGCTGAGAGGGAGACTCTATTCCTTGTTTTTGTCCTAGGTTCTGGTGGTTTGCTGGCAACCTTGGACCCTCCTTGACTTGATGTATTACCACAATCCCTGCCTTCATCTTCACGTGTTGTTGGTCCTGTGTGCATGTTTGTCTCTGTGCCCAGATTTCCCTTTTCATAAAGAAACACATTAGATTAGAGCCCATCTGAATGACCTCATCTTCACCTGATCATCTGCAAAAGCCCTATATCCAAAGAAGTTCATTTCACAGGTACTGGGATTAATACTTCAACATCTTTTGGGAGACATAGTTCAACTCATAATAGTGGGAGTTCCTCAGGTAGAAAGGGGAAGGAGGCTTTCAGGTAGACTAACACTGTGTTCAAGATATGGAGCATTTTAGTAGTCTCTGTTCATCTTAGGCCCTCTGAACTGAAGTGGTTGGGCTGGAAGCTCACAAGCAGCATTTTCAGGCTTCCTTGCCTGAGAATCAGGAGCTTGTTTGATGTTCCTGATATTATTTTTGTAAACCATTTTTATTGTATTTTTTCCATTACTATCTATCTCCCTTATACCCTGCTGGGCTTCTGGTCCAGCCAGCCCCAAGACAGAGATGAATGAACTATCCAGGCACACAGGCTAAGCGAACCTGAAGAAAGAAATGGGGAGCATTTCTAGGCAGAGAGTACTCTTGACCAATCCCCCTACAGGGCTTTTATTCATTTTTCCCTTAAACACCATGTGAATTCTATTCATCTTTACTCACTCCCTAAGCTTATGAAGCTATTTCTCAGTACAATGGCTAAATGCTTCACTGAGCAGGATACAATTGTCTATGCAACTTAATTGGTTTGTTTACCTCATTCAGGGGTTCATGTTCTGGAACACCAAGCTCCTTCCTCTGGGTACATACTGCTGCTGCCACCTAGCCACGGGTGGCTTCTGGTGCCTCACCCAAGTTTGGGTCAGGCCGCCTAAGGGTCACAGCTGCAAGAACCAGAGCTGGCATCCCCAACAATACCCCATTTCACCTCCACTCCCTGCCCCTAAGCAATCACCAGTTCTTATTACATACTCTCTCAGTGCCCTGACCTATCATGTATCTTTGATCTCACTGATCTCATAGTGAGGATGCACTCCATTTGCCTTCAGAATATCCTTTACCTTAATGGTGTTTTTTTCTTTACTACTGTAGTTACCAGGCCATTTAACACTTTGGATTTATGTACTTATTTATTTATTTTTCTGTCCTTATGTTAAAAAGTACACAATATCTAGTGGGCGAGGAGGTTGTAGTGGAGGATTTGAACAAAAATGATAAGAGGACTCATGGATATGAACAACAATGGTGGTGATTGCTGAGAGGAGGGGTATAAGGAAACTAAATGATAATGAAAAAATATAATAAAGATTAACTTAAAGAAGAACAAGAAAGAGGAAAAATGTACAGATCCCAGTTTCCAACAGTCTATTCTCTTTCCTTTCATTCCCTTTCCTAATCAAGATTAATTTGCTGTTCCTTGTAAGATCTTAATATTTTAATTCATCCCAAGCATTTGTTGATTTTCAAGAACAAAATTTAGGAGGACTTCTCATTCCAAGACTAATAAATACTGGAATGGATCCACTTAGGCTTAATCAAGTTAAAATAAGAACAAAATAGTCATAGCCTTTCAAACAAGAAGAGACTGACCTACTCAGATTATGAAGTTGACTTGATAAATTCAAATACATGCTACAGTCAGGGAATTAGGGAGTACAGACCTATTTCATAAATAATGGGTTCATTGGTGAATATTGTTGTGTTATGGTCACATTTGTTTCTCACTGTAGACTTACCTGCAGAGTTTCTGACAATGAATAATACTTGGATTAGAAGAAGCCCAATGGTTTTGTTAATTCTAACATAAACTATCACGATAATCATGTTTTCATTTAACACCTAGTGGTGGCCTCACATATAGCCTGATATGCACATGTTGATATAAAGTTGTCTAGATAAGAAAGATTTTGTTCTTGTATATGACTTACAAATGTGTGTGTGTGTGTGTGTGTGTGCGCGTGCATGTGTGTATCCATATATAATAAGCCTCACATTACCTGGATGCCAGCATGCTTAAGAAAATCACATTTAAGTTTGATGTCTTAGAGTCTTAATTATCAAAACTGGTGCTTTAAAGGAAAGGTCCCCAAGAGACAGTGGACATAAGGGACACACAGTTCATCACACCCACTCACACCTCTATTCTTAATATCAAGTACTTCATAGGGAAATGGTATAAGGAAACAACAACTATGATTTTCTTGTGGTATTTTTTTTTTCTATATAGCATTGTTTGACAAATTTTTGTAGAGAGACTTCTAAAATTCTAAAAACTTACAGTTCCCAAAAGCATTCTTGTCACGCAGCTTGGCACATCAGGACCTAAACTGTGAGCTCTTTAGCTTAGCATGCAATGCTGAAGCCTGCTCACTTTCCAAGAATTCTGTGTCTCTGGCAACCAGGAGCACACTTCTCTTCTCAAAGTGCATATGTAGGGGAGTGTGTGACAGACGCCCATGCTCCAATAAGGATCTCTTGCTTTACATCCTTCAAAATATCTTTGTAGCAAATTCAGAACCACTGGTTAGAAATACAGTTATTGAGGGTAAAAGGACGAGGAACTATGAGTAAAGAAAATAACATAAAATTAAATGCCTTCAATACAGACCTCAGTGAACAGACAGTGGGGCCCAGCGTAGCAAGTCACTGACTGTCTGTAGGAAGGCTAGTTCTGCATAAGAGAAGTAGAATATTTTAAAGTCCTGTTCCATTTCTGTTGTTATTTTGTTTTGTTTTTTACTTGGATACTGGCTGCAGGAGAAAGAGGGGAAAGGGGGAACATGGGCATTTTATGCATCACTGATATGCTATCTAGTGTTCTAGAGCACTTTATTTGTGCTCTCCTATTGAATCTCTCAACAAATATGTGAAGTATGTAGCATTTCCCCATTTTATTGACAAAAACCATAGATGAGAGAGGAAAAGGACAGTTGCAGTTGGTGTTTAAATCCAGATGTACCCACCAACTAAGCACAATGTTTCCTGAGTGAGGTGGGCAACAGAGAACATCTAAAAGCATCACCAGTCTTTAAGTGTAGGCTAGGCTGCCTGCCAAAAATATTTTTTTTTCCACTGGCCATATGTCAGTTACTGAAATTTCACTATAACATCACCTTCTCTAGATTCTGCCTTTATAACATGTGTATTTCAGAAAAGAAAAAATATAAGACCAGAGTTGGGAGCTGGAAATAATGAAAACATTTTTTACCAATTCCTATTTGAGCAAAGATTGCTTTTGCCCTCAAAATTGACTTCATAATCTGTATTTTTAAAAATGAAATGTGAAGGTATTAATATTCCATAAAACAATAATAGTTACCACATATTAGATAGAATCAAATTAAATGGACAATGTTTAGCAATTTATTGTCCCCCAATGGCAATTTTATATGGTTCAGCCTAATAGTTAATGACTTCTCAGAGTTAGAAATGACAATACTATACATCTTAGCTCATTCAATCTTCATCACATCTCTAAAGTGAAGTTAATAGTAACTTCAAGTTACAAATAAGGTGTTCACTGCTTTCTGGAGTTAGGCTGTAATTCTAGATCCAGGCTAAAGTGGTGGAAAACAAGGTTAGGTTGGGTTGGTAAAAGTCCATTTGCCTTGCAGCACATGACAGAGGATCCAGGGAGTTATGGGGGCCACCTTCATGATTTCATCAAAGAGCCCAATGACATCAAATTAATGGCCTGCATTTCAATTGGCCTATTAGAACTATTCAATAACCTATCCTCCAAGAAACTCTCTGTTTTGGTTCATGATATTATCAAGTTTTTCTTTTTCTTTTTTTTTTTTTTTTTTTTTTTATTCTTGACTAGTTGGCTATTCTTTATTCATCTCTCCTCCAGATTCCTTCTCTACTATTTCATGAAATTTTGGAATTCCTCAAGGCTCTAACTTAGCCATTCTCTTATCACTCTATATTTTCTCTTGAAACTGTCCTATCAACACCCTAGTTGCAGTACATACATAACCACTAAATATTTATATCAAGAACCCTGTCACTTCCTCTTAGCCTAGATTTACATATTTAAATTTCCACTTGACATCTTTACTTGATTATCTTCTAGGTTCTTAAGACTCACCAAGTCTAAAACTGAGCTTGTTTGTTACTTGTTTTTCCATGTTTGATCCTCCTCTAATATACCCTTAGTTAACAGCTCACCATCCAATCCCTTAAGTATTTTCAGCCTAAATTATTTTTATTTCTATTTATTTCACTCTCCACCATGGTTGTTACTACTCTTGTACAAACATCCCTCATGTTTGACTTGAGCAGATAGATACATAATTAACTCCTAATGAGACCCTGCATTTACTTTATCCATTCCAATCTTTTCTTTTTATAATTTAATTTTTTTGTTGCATTACATCCATCCCCTTTTTCCTCCCCTCTGTCCCCTTCCCCACCCACCCACTTCCCACCAAATTCAATTACATTTGTTGTCCATGTCCCATCACACAGAAAAACAGAAATGTGCATATTATCACATCACACTCCTCTCCTTTTAAATCTGTCAGTAAACCCCTGCTGTTGTAATGTCATGTTCATTGCATACTAAGTTCCCATTGTCTCTGTTGGTCTGCTAAGCTGCTAAGGAGTAAAACAAGAACTCATGGAAAGGCCCTGGGGATAGGAAAAAACTTCCAGAGTCCTAAACATACCTTTTTTATCTTCTATCCCAGGGCCTTGGCACAAGCTGTTTTCTCTTTCTGGACCATTTTCCTCATCCCCATTTCTCTTACCCAGTTGGTTTATCATCTTATACTTTAGATCTCTGATCTCTCATCTGTGGATACATCAATGTATCATATACTTTTGTAACATGATATACTTTCTTATTATAATATTTATTACTGTCAGCATTTCAGATCTTTGCTTTATTTCGATAAGGAATTAACATTTATAAAGGTAAATAATATAACTGTGGTTACTCAAATAAAACTTAGCTAAAATTAAAGTCAAATCCAAAATTGGCTGATTCCAGAACCCTTGCTTCTTGCACCTCTCCATGCTAGTTCTTGTGTAACACTAGGAATCAAAGCATGGATAGTGCATCATTGTAACTGCAGTTATGTCTGCAAATTCACTCAGTTTTTGAAGTTTTAATTTCACTTTTGATTTAAACTCAGAATTGATTTTGTGCTTTTCCCCAGACTATATTTGGCTACCTTCAAATAAAAAACAAAAATACCACATAGATGCTATGAAGAAATCATTCAGTTTAGTGAATATAATCTTATTTCTATTTTATTGAGTATTATTATCCATTATTTTCATAATTATCTTACTGGTACAGGCCAGGTGGGGTAGATTATCATAAGCAAGTCATACTTATTCCATTACAACCATCAACTCACAGCAATGAAGGGAAATGGAATTCTTTACTTGATACAAGTACTTATTTTACTCCAAGTTCAACTGCAAAATTTAATGAACTTACAAATGTGGGAGTAGAAAGGATGGCATTCTTTAAGATAGCAATGTGTCCAAATAAAGTCTCAATGATACATATTTAAATCCCTTTAATTCGAATCTTTGAAATTTGAAAAGTCAGCCAAGGCTTGCCAGGGCCCCCTGACTGCATCTCTACATTCATTCAGAGATCTGGATAATGTGATATTTCTTTTAGACTTACTTTCTGTTTTCTGATATTCCAGTCTGAATAAAGACATTAAAAATGGAAATAAAGCCTAAGGGGAAAAAGAAGAGGGCAGAGTTCTTCTAAAACTTTATTTTCCAACACACTTTCACAGGAAAAAGGACCAAAAAAATTGCAATCCTATTAAAAGAAAGTGCATGATCTCAGGAAAGGAAAGGAAAGGAAAGGAAAGGAAAGGAAAGGAAAGGAAAGGAAAGAAAAGGAAGAAAGGAGAAATAAAGATAGAGGAGAAAGAGAAAGAGAGAGGGAGGGAGGAAGGAAGGAAGGAAGGAAGGAAGGAAGGAAGGAAGGAAGGAAGGAAGGAAGGAAGGAAGGAAGGAAGGAAGGAAGGAAGGAAGGAAAAAGAAGGAAGGAAGAAAGAAGGAGGGAAGAAGAAAGAAAACAGGTGCTAGAAATTGGTCTCTGTATATATAGATTTTAATTTGGCCTGTTGTGTCTGGTACTCATTTACCTAATTAAAGGTGGCGTACTATAATTGACTTGGCTGGTAGAAGAGTTTCACAAGTCATGGACTCATTCATGTTAGCTGACCTTGAAAGTTTCTGGGACATTTCAAAAGTACTCAAATAAGTCCTGGCATGGGGAATTCTGTGCCCAAGAGCCAACTCTCAAGCCTAGTTTCCTGGTTTTGGATTGGTATCAACACTGAGTGAAGCTAGGCCAAAACGTAAAACTAGGCAGCTGACCATTGCAGGCACAGGGTGT
Source organism: Noctilio leporinus (assembly GCA_004026585.1). Classification (NCBI taxonomy): domain Eukaryota; kingdom Metazoa; phylum Chordata; class Mammalia; order Chiroptera; family Noctilionidae; genus Noctilio; species Noctilio leporinus. The sequence goes on along the minus strand of PVIW01004181.1, from coordinate 27,531 downwards.
TGAGAACCATACATAAAGCCAGCCATGCAGAATGTCTTCCTGGACTCTGACCAGGCAGCCTAAAATTCACCCAGAATGTCATGGCCTGGCAATCAGATGGTAAGAAGAAAAAGATGAACAATGAGAGTATCTATCTGTCAGTAGACCATAACTACAGTTTCTTCTGATGTCTGGGAACAGCAAATGGCTTCATTGTTTTCCTTATGACACATCCACCTCTGCAAAAAACTTGTGACAGAGTCACAGTGAGGAGGCGGGTTTGTATGGGAAAGTCCCAATGAGAAGAGCCAGGTATAGAGTTCAAAAGTGTGTGTGGGGTCAGTTGCCAGTGGTCAACTTGGGGAAGGGGGATTTGTGTGAAGCCTGAGAGGATATGGTGTGAACAAAGAAAAAGTATTAAACCTTAAGAGTATCCCCAGGTGAGAGCTGATATTTCATGAACAGCATAAAGCAGAAAATCTCTATAAAGCTTAAAATATTTATTTTATATTCACTACGTAACAAGCCTTAGGGTGTTAACTATGTGGGAAGAGCTGCACTTGGTACGAGAAAAACAGTGGTGAGTTAAATGAATAAATAAACAAAAACATGGTCTGCTGCACCAGCAATGCTTACAATGCAGTGGAAGATTTTTGAGCTAGTGAAGTTTAATTTGAGATCAAAAGACAAGTAGGCACTTAAAAAACACATTTGGAATAATATTTCAGACAAGAAAAAAGAATAGCATGTATCAAGTCTTTGTAAAGTAAATCTTAGACATGCTGGAAGAAAAGGAAAGGAGTTAATATGGGTGGATGGTGTATCAGGCGTGTATTTTTTATATCATATATATCCTAATGTAGTTTCTGCATTCTTTGCCCCCAGGATTAATATGTTTGCAACTATAATTAACATAAAATAAAACACATTTATATTTATCACTTGATACATATTGACATAAATATTTACCCATAAAATATATTTGAGACAATAGATATGCCTACAAATCTTCAAAGTTTCTTGTCACTTTGAGGTCTCTTTCCTCCACCAATGACTTACATGCTTTCTATATACTATTGATTGGTTTCCATTTTTCATAATTTTGTACAACTGGGATAATGCAACAGGTACACTTATAATTATTCTGAGATGAGTGGGTATTGCTGCTTATATCAATAGCTCCTTCCTTTTTATTTCTGAGTAATGCCCCATTGTATGAATATAGACCAAGTTCTTTACCCAATCACCTATTAGTGGGCATTTGAGTTATTTCTACTTTTTTTTTGCTATTAAAAATGAAGCTGCCATGAAAATGTATGTACATAATGAACATATGCTTTCATTAGTCTTGGGTAAATACCTAGAAATGGAATGATATTATAAGGTAGACATATGTTCAACTTTCATGAAATTATTTCTTCCAGATGTACATGAGAGTTAAAATTTGCTCCACATCCTTGGTTCAGTTATTTTTAAATTTTAATCATTCTAGTAGAGATGCCATATATCCCATTAAAATTGATTTTCAATTCCATCATGACTAATGATGTTCAACATCTTTTAATGTACTTATTTGTCACCTATATATCTTCAGGAAAATGTTCATTTAAATCTTTTGCTCATTTCAAAATGAGGTTGTTTGTCTTTCTTATTGAGTAGTATGAGATCCACATATGTTATATGTACAAGTCCATGCCATTAATATATATATTTGTTAAGTTTAAAAATGTTGTTCAATATATAACTCCGTATTTTGAAAAGCAAACATTATTAACTTGAGTGAAATCCATTTTATTGATTTTAAAATTTTCAACCCTAGCTGATGGCTCAGTAGATAGTCGTCGGCCTATGAACCCAAAGGTTGCTGGTTTCATTCCCAACCTGGGCACATAGTCAGGTTGCAAGGTACTGTCTCCAGCCAGTACCATAGCTGGAGGCAGGTGAAGGGCAACCATACATTGATGCTCCTCTCCCTTTCTTCCTCCCTCCCTGCCCTTCTCTCTAAAGATAATGAATAAAATCTTTAAAAAATTTTTTTTTACATTTTCATATGTTGTATCCTTTGTGTTGTAGTTAGAAAATATTTACCAACACCATGCTTATTAAGATTTTCTCCTATATTTACTTCTAATAGTTTTATATTGTTTGTTCAATTGATTTATGTTTATAAGTTATCCAATATCATATTGCCTTGATTAATATAATAAGTCTTGGAACAAAGTAGTTTAAGTCCTTTAAATTTGATCTCTTGGCTACCAAAATGTTGTTTTGGCTACTCTAGGTCTTTTGTATTTCCACATTACTTTTATTTTTATTTTTTTAAACATTTTTTTAAAAAAATTATTTATTATTTCCAGAGAGAGAGGAAGGGAGAGAGAGGTAGAGAGGGAGAGAAATGTCAATGTATGGTTGCCTTTCACCTGCCTCCAGTCACGGACCTGGCTGGAGACCTGGCTTGCAACCTGGTTACGTGCCCTGGCTGGGGAATCGAACCAATGACCTTTGGGTTCACAGGCCAGCGCCTTATTATTTTTTAAAACATTTTATTTATTAATTTTAGAGAGAGGGGAAGGGAGAAAGGCAGAGTGAGAGACACATCAATGTATGGATGTATGGTTGCCTTTCACCTGCCTCCAGCTACGGACCTGGCTGGAGACCTAGCTTGCAACCTGGTTATGTGCCCTGGCTGTGAATTGAACCAGCAACTTTTCTGTTCGCAGGCCAGCACCTTATCCATTACGCCACCAGCCAGGGCTCCACATTAGTTTTAGAATCAGCTTGTCAATTTAACTTGAGAAAAATTGACATCCTAATGATATGGAGTCTTTCAATCCATAAACATTTATATATATAAATATATGGTGCACCTGATCAATTGGCAATAACTTTGCACCTACTTATTTCATGTGCTTCTTAATTTTGAAAAACTATGCTTCTAAGGTTATGATTTAACATCACTGTTTCAGATGTTCAGTATTAAATTCTGAGAGCAACCAACATGTCAAAGGAATACAATGTTAGAGCAACCATCCTTTCTGGACTGTGCAGGGCCAACTGCTAGGGAAATTGTGGACTTCAATAACATCCCTATATGTACAGTTTACAACTTGAAGAAGGTGTATGATGCTGATCCTGATGTCACCACACCAACAAATAAAACACATCAGGTATGCAGGGATCACATAAGTCCAGATATTGTACACAAAATCCAGGAGATCATCAATGAAGATCCAGGAAAGTCAATGTGCTCCATAGCAAGAGAACTGTAGATGTCAGATGCAATGGTTCACAAGATTCTTGCTGAAGATATCAGCTACAGATCATATGTTCTTAGAAGAGACCGGTTTATGATACAGCAGACAAAGGAAAGGCACTTTGAAAAAGCAAGGAAACTGCTAACAAAATTGAAAAATCCCAAAGTAAAAAACCCTCTGATTTTCTTCTCTGATGAAAAGAATTCTCAGCAGGACCAAATAGTCAACAGAAGAAACAACAGGTGGCTCTGTGTGAATCTTAATGAAGTCCCAATTGTCATGAAAGTGCAATTGCCTGCTACAGTGATGGTGGTAGGTGTTGTCAGCAATGAAGGAGATATCATGACCCTTTTTTTTTTTCCCAAAGCTTGAAGGTGACTGCTGATATTTACCCTGACATTTTGAGAGTAGTTGTACTATGGATGAAGCAAGTCACAAATGGACATCATTTATCTTCCAACAAGATGGTGTACCAGCACATAATGCCAAAAAGGTGCAAGAATGTCTCAGCGTCCATGTTCCTGAATTCTGGTCAAAGGAAATCTGGCCTCTTAGTTCACCAGGTGCAAGTCCGTTAGACTATTTTGTATGGAGCATTTGTGAGAGAGAAGTTAATAAACAAACTCATTCCAATAAAGAGACTAATAAAGCTAAGATTGAAAACATGATGATGTCCATGGATAAAGAAAAGTTAATGAAAGCATGCTCAAGATTCCAAAGTTGAATCAAGTCCAATATTGCAGCAAATGGAGACTTTTTGAACAAGTTGAAAAATAATGACTATGTTTATGTATTTACATCTAAAAATAAATTTACTTCAAAATATAACATTTTTGTAGTATGTAATTTATTTTACTAAAATTTTGCCACTTTATCATGTGCAACTGTACATATATATATATATATATATATATATACTTTATTTATTTACATTTTATTTAAATTCTCTCATTGTTTGGGTAGTTTTCAGTGTACAGGACTTGTGTATCTTTTATTAATTTTATTTCTATGTACTTGATGTTTTGATGCTATTGTAAATAATAATTTTATGTTAATTTTGGATTACTTTTTATTAAATAGACATACATTTAATTTTTCTATCACCTGTCCTGTAACCTATATCCTGCAAACCTGCTAAGCTTCCTTATCGGTTGTAATACTCTTTGTAGATTTGATCAACTTTTTGCATAGATGATCATGCTGTCTGAGAATAAAGACAATTTTTGTTCTATTTTCCAAACTGAATGGATCGAATTTCTATGTTTGCTTAGTCCATTGACTGAACTTCCAGATAATGTTGAATATAAGTGGTGAGAATATATATTCTTGTTTTATTCCTGATTTTAGGGGAACAGCTTTCAGTCTTTTATAATTATAGATATATAAAATTTCTTCTTTATCAGGGTGATGAAGCCCCTTCTATTTCTAGGTTTTGAGAATTTTAATCAGTAATTAATGTTAGATTTTAAATAATTATCCCTCTAATCTAATAAGTAAATTATTTTTATTGACTTAAAATTGTGGATCACATTTATTAAAATTTAAAATTTTCATTATTATCCATTTATTATTGTTGTATTAGAATTGTTTCATTTTTCTCCATTGTCCTCCCCTACCCCCATCCCCTCTCCTATAGTCAATCCTTACCTAGTTGTTCATGTCCATGAGTCTTTCACATTAGCTCCTTGATTAAACCCTTTTTTTCTCTCCCTCTCTCTCCTGCTCCCCCGACCCCTCATTATCATTCTGCTCCCTTAATTTTTTTTTTTTAATTTTTAGAGAGAGGGGAAGAGAGAAAGAGATGGAGAAAAACATTGATATGTGACAGAAACATTGATCAGTTGCTTCTCACAGAGGCTACAACCAGGGACTGGGCCCATAACCCAGGCATGTGTCATAACCAGGAATCAAACCAGCTACTTTTCGCTTTGTGGAGTGATGCCTACCCAACTGAGCCTCATTGTCAGGGTTCATTTTAAAATATTTAATCAACATTGCACTCCTTACATAAACCCCACTTGGTCATCTTGCCGGATTTGATTTCCTCAAACTTTGGTGAGAATTTTTGCATCTCTGTCAATGAGGAATATATGTAATGGATTTTCTTTCTATGTCTCTGTATAGTTTTTATATAAAGATAATGTTGACATAATAGAATGAATTGAAATGTTTTCCTTCTCTTCAATTTTCAATGGTTGTGAAGATCCTGAGGTAATAGAAGACAATTATATCCAGAGGAATTAGTCTTTAATAAAATGTTAGCATTTTTTCTAATCGAATCATCCTCTTACTTCAATATGCATGAGAAACACCTGAAAATTTTCTTCTGAATAGACATTTTAATTTAGAAGGACCAAAATGAATCCATAGTTGGCTTAACAAAGTAAAACAAATCTCCCCCAGGTTATTCTGTTATATATATCTTAGTTCCGAGGATTCTTAGTCTATTCAGCATTTCTCAAAGTATCTTTCACAGACCACCAGAATCACCTAGGAATTATCTTTTTTTAAGTGTAAATATTTTGTTCCCACTTCAGACCTATTAAATCAATTTCTCTGGGACAGAAAGTAGGTGGCAGTCTGCCCTTCAATAACTCTCAAGGTGACTCCAATGCACACTACAGTTTGAGAGCTACTGCACTTTATTAATGAGAGAATTTTAAAAAAGTGAAGATATAATTAACTATATATTTTGTATTATAAATAGAGATGATTTCTTCTGTACTGACTTATTTTTTATAACATCTATGTAAGATCTGAGGGTGAGGGAGAGAAAGTGAGATGTTTGAATAGTGTGAAGAAGGTATGAATAATCTTTAGGAAAATGCAGAAGCAGGCTGATGAGATTGTTAGTCACTACCGGATATCTACTTAAGCAATGTGATTGTCAACCTTAATTGGCGTCTATTTTCCCAACTGTGCAATCTTCTCTCCAGTGCTGAACTGTTCAAGGTAGAAGGGTAGACAAGGCAGTATCTTGAATTTGTACACAGTTATTTTGCAATGAGTAAAATAGAAGGAGAAAAGGATGTGGTAGATGAGGTTATTTGCAAGAGAGTAAATTACTGTAATCATGAACCATAGTCTGTATGGTGTATAAAAAATGACAAGGAGAGGACAATAACAGAAAGTTCTGAAATCTATAGGTAAAAGTTCTTTGTGAGATGGAAAAACTCTTTAAGTAGACACATTTTAGAAAATGAGCTGGGAGTGTAAATAATAATGGCTGAAAAGTGAAATGTTTATTTATTTTTATTTTTATGTAACAACAATCTGTAAGATGTGACCTGGATAATAGAGATTAAGATCACTGTGCCAGATCATTGGTAATGAGGAAGTCACAAAATGGATGGATAAATATTCACATGCATATTGACGTTCTCTATCAGTAGTGATGTCAATCATAGTTGTGGCTAGATAAATTGGAAACTGACAGCCAAGGACCAAATCATAAAATGCATCAATACCACATAAAATAAATTGGAAGTCATCACTGGCACAGGAAAGTTCTAATGGACATTTATTTGCTTCTGCAGCACATTATTTTAAACCCCACCATAATTTCAAAAATGCATGTTCCTGGTATGTCCTAAAGCCATGGAATGTCTGTCAATAATAAGAAACCTGATTGTGATATCTGTGTTTGAGTTCTGATTTAGCCATACAGATACAAAAAGTAGCAACCAGCTCTCCTATAGTCCATTGCAAAGAAATTCAATACTAATAACTTCCTTGTGTTTTCCTATTCATGACAGGAATAAAAACTTTACTTTGAAAGGTTCCTACCAGCTCAGAGGAACAAGTATGAAGATTGTCTCTGTTGTAACTGCTAACAATCATTCTAATTCTGTTTTTCAAACCCACAGAGAGTGAAGAAGTTTATCAAAGGCAGGTGCTGTCAATTTCATGTATCATCTTTGGAATTGTCATCGTGGGCATGTTCTGTGCAGCATTCTACTTCAAAAGCAAGTAAGACCATTTCTTTCATGTGTTAAAAGGTTACTTCTCAGAGAAATCACTGTCTTTCTTGATGTTCTCAGTCTTTGCTCCAGGCAGAGGGTTCTTAATGTAAATTGGTCCATTAAACATCTACAATTACTTAGAATCTTTTGTAGTTGTAGTTAGTGTATGCAGCATGTGCTTGCATGTGTGTGTGGTTTATCTTTGATGCACATAGTTATCATTCCTCTTAGTGATCATAAAAACTCTGTGTTCTTTGCATATTTTGATTACCTGCCAGAATTAAAGGTTCAGTGTCTGCCTGTGATTAAGGAGTTAAGTGTTCTAAAAAGAAAAGTCACTGATGAAGATCTAAACATTCTCTACAGTATCAAGACAGTCCTTTAAAAAACAAAGTATGCCTTTTCTTTCACAGTGTTTTTACCTTATACTCATAGAGTTTTAGCCAAATATGAAATATGAATACTATAAAACCTATTTTGATTCACCAGTTGATATGCATATCTCAAATATGTTCTATAATTTCTTTGCCAAGAAACCAGACCTCCTAGAGATAAAGGTACCTATTTTTGACAAATAAGGTAGGCTAAAAATATACATACCTATACATGTTTGTAAGTATATATGTGTATGCATATATAGTTATTTTAAATGAAGTTTAATAAAGATATTTCATTTCTGGAAATGGTGTAACCTGCATTTAAAATAAGAAATGCAGATAAAAACACTAAATTTTTCAGTTTGTTTTTAGGCATGTAGACTTGAATAAGGAATGTAGGAACAGATTCTGTTCCTACAGCTTGTCTGAAATCCAGGTCAAAGTGTAATTGATTTTCATAGAACATATATTTTTCTATTAATTTTTTCTTCTAAAAATGCATCAATTTTACATAATCTATAATATCTGCATGGTTTGTATGTTGATCTTTAAGATAATAATGGGAACTCAGGTATGAATCTAAAATTAGTAACTTATTTTTAATGAGCTATTACAAAATATAGTCAGATTTTCTGAATTCTTTGAAAATTGTATATACCCCAGACTCAGTTTCCCCTATTATTGATGCAGCAGTATTAAATTTCATGCTTTCAGATTTAAAAGTTTTACCTGATGTTCCTTCATTTGTTCCAGGACCCTATGCAGGATATCACATTATATTTAATTATCACATTTCCTAGGCAATTCTTGGCTGTGATAGTTGTTAGTGTTCTCTTTCTTTTTTTTTTTTTCTCATTTTATTTTTTTTTTTTTAGTTTTTAATTGAATTCATTGGGCTACCTTTGGCTAATAAAATTATATAGGTTTCAGGTATTAGTGTTCATTTTTAAGCACTTATTCTTTGTCAGAGACATTGGGCTATTTACTATCTCCCATTTTTTTCAACCATAGGAATTGTGTTATTGTTGCATTTTTAAACTATCAGAATTTAATTTTTAAATATTACCTTGTCAAAACCACATAGTAGAAAATTGCAGATGGGGTCTTTGGGTTTTTTCTTTAATAATAAATATTTTCCAATTATTGTTGACATACAACATTGAATTAGTTTCAGGTGTACGATAGTGATTAGACATTTATATACTTTAGCAGTAGATGGGGTCTTTGAAGTTCCACAGTTCTAATTTAAATCACATGCTCTAAACCACTAGATCATATTTGGCTCCTATAATCCTTTCACTGGATAGCAAAACTGCTTGGAGTGAATTAGGAATGTCTTCCCTAGTGAAACACAGAGCACTTTCTATTTATTTCTTCAGGGAGGCTACATTTAACAGTGGTCAGCCTGTCAGCCATGCCTGTATTCACATCCTCAGTCTGCCAGTTGCTTGCAAATTACAGGTAGCCCCTTACCTTTGGTTTCCTTTTTTGGTAAAATATAGCCAAAAATATATCTACCTCCTAAAATGTATGAAGGATTATGGGATACTACTGTAAAAAGGGATACCATAGTGTTAAAAGAGTAAATACTTAATGAGGGCTTGCTATTGTTAACAGGTACCTGTTTCCACTCCAGAACTGGAGGCTGGGGAACCTCAAACAAAAGTGTACAATGGAGCAGAGAGGGGTAATCTTTCCCATCTGGGTACTACAAGGGCCCCCGTATGCATACTGTGTGCAAAGAAGAAATGTGCATTTAACAATAAGCAATTTACTATGCAGAAGTACTTTATCACTTATTTTTAGAGTGTAATTTGTAGTGGAGCACATTTAAATTGAAGACTGTTTGTCACAGTCCCAAGAACAGAGAAGAGCTGAATAACTAGAGGATTTCTGTCTTCACCGCTATTGGTCTCCCCTTCTCGAGGCATCTGTGGGAACCTGAAACTAACATCTCCTGAAGCTCAGCAAGCTATCAGGAGGTTTAATAAAACATTGTTCAATATTAGATTCATTATGGGAGGCTTAGAGGGCTGAACCACTGAAGCCTGCCTAGATGGGACATACTTCCATTACAAAATAAATAAGTTGTGAGAATAATAAAGTAATAATAAAATTTGAAGTCTTTTACAAGTGGAGTTATAGATCTCATTAAAAGTATATTTCCTTCTTCTAGCCCAATTTTCAGGCATGGTCTTCCTTTATTTCCCTTGGCCAGAGAGGAATGCCACACCAAGCACCAAGCATCTAATAATCTATATAGCTGAAAGCAATGTAAAATTTTATAACACCCTGACATAGTATTCTCTGTGCTTATTACCGGAATTATAAATCCCCTTCCAAAACCTTGGTCAGACTCTGCTTTGAACTTTCCTTGCTTTCAAACATACTTTAAAGTTGTTTATATGTGTATAATATCTTTACCTTATCTCAAAAGCCCGAAGTTTTCTAGGATTCTGGTACCTCTCTATCATTTGTTTCCAAAAAAAATCACTTGAACTTCCATTATGTATACTGGGATGCACAGTTTCTGGCAAGAGAAAGTCAGGAGTTATCCAAACACTCACATTCTCTTGGTCATTTATATTTCAGTGCTCATAATTCCTGATTCCACCACTGTGGTCCTTTCTACATTCTCTTGTCACCCTTGGGATGGCATGGTCTCACCAGATAGACTATTACAGAAAATTGTTAACAGATGAAAACTTGAAGGTAATATGATTAAGTAGAAGTGAAGAATACCTTCTTGAATTTAGAGGATTTTCTGAGTTAAACCCATCACACCTGAAGGATACAATGAAAGAAATTCTCATCACTCCCAATAAGTCAATATGTTCTATATTTCCCAAACACTAAATTATGGAATTACAGAAAAGATGGTATTTCTACTACTTAATTCTTATAAGAATAATTGGGTCCTTTCTCTGTGCCAAGCCCCCTCTCGCTGCTTCATGATGATTTACTTATGTGGGACCTTCTGATTTTCCCCCTTCGGTTCAGCATTTGAATTTCTGATAAGATTTTGTGGCATAACATGCTTCTAAAAATGTTGATATGATTGATTTATTTTTAACAATAGGCTACAGATTAGCTGTTAATAAGTACATAGATTATTATAACTGAATTAACACAACTAAAAGTACTAGAGATAAAACCCCCTCCAAAAAACATTTAAAGAGATGAAAGAAGTATTTAAACAAGTATATCACATTCATGTTGTATATTCATAAGAAGTAATGATTCTCAGAATATCCAAATCCTGTGGACATTCTTGTTTGTGAGAGATGCAATTAATACTACATTTTCTTTTCTCTTTGAGCCAGTGTTCTGCCCATACAGACTTGCTAAATTCTGAGGAGGAGAAGAAGAGATCAACACTTCACATGTGCTCTCACATTTAGTTTCCACAGTGTGGGAGACAGCTTTTAAACTCTACTTGCAGATGAGGAAACTGAGGTTCAGAGATAGTTAGGATGTCAATCTTTTTTGATTTAGTATGAAAATCCCAATCACTCTGGTACCTAAGCCTGAGCTCTGCAGAGTGCTGCTGGCTGGTGAACCTCCCTGCAAGAGCCAGGATCTGGTATTCGTCACCAGAGTTCTTCTGACTTTGACTGGGACAGAGGCAAAGTTCAAGGCAGATGATTCTGTAAAGTTTTTTTTGTTTGTTTGTTTGCTTTCATTATTAGTTTATTTGTTTTATTAGTGCTAAGTGTTCCACTGGTAGATAATTGCTGCAAAGTTTTTGGGGGAGAACAGCTAATAATGCAATAGTTTGTTGCATCTCAGATAACAGTCACCCCATGTACGTAGGTAGGAATACTTTATTTGGAGTCTAAACACTGAGAGTAGTCTTAGCTTCCCACTAAGAAGCTATGGGACCATTGGCAAGTGTTTTATCTGTTCTGAGTGGTGGTGAAGAGTACAGAATATGCATCCATACCAACTGGGTTCAAATCCAGTTCCACTACTTACTAAGCTACATGAATGGGGGCCAAATAATTTAAATCTCTGTGCTTCAGTTTTCTCATCTAATAAATATGTATAGATGATAAAGAAAAAAACATAGTATGTATTCTTTAAGAGTTAACTAATTTTGTTATTTACAAAAATATACATACAAAGGGATAAAAATGTATATGTAGGGTTGATGATAATAATAAATGAACTGTTTCTGAATGGTAAAAATGAAAATATACATATGTTAAGGTAGCCACACAATCAGACTACATATATTTGAAACTGTGCAGATGTAAATGTAACTTTGCAAATATGTTATATGTGGCTGTTAGGTCCAAGTTTCACATTTTCGACTGGTCATATTTTCAGAGCATTTTTAATTCTTGCAGCTAATCATTCAGGGTTAGGGACCTCTTGCATCCATGAGGGCAAAGACAATGTATCATGTTTCTTCTTCCTGTCTTCAGAGCACCATTAGGTGTGAGACTCTGGTAAACGATGGATAATACCAAATTCTCTCCAAACTGACAATAGTTCTTGGTGGAGTTGAAAGTGAGGGAAGGATTCTCTTTGTTAACTGAGTTTATCTTGCTTTAGTAAATGACAAATATAGATGATAGGAATGAATGAAACTAAAAAAAAAGGCATATTATAAATTAATGTAACTATTTATACATTTATTTATTTAAACACACAGAAAACAAGCTAAAAAAATTCAAGATCAGCTGAAAGAGCCACAAAATGGTAAAAACTACAGTTTCAAAGCATCCAGCACAACGGCAAAGTCAGAACACTTGGTGAAGAATCATGTCCAGCTGCAAAATGTAAGTTATGAGTCTCTACATCTCTTCCAGCAACCCACCTCAGTGCTTTCAGTCCAGAGAGAGGGGAGCCTGCCATCAGACTCATATACATTTTTTCTGTACTTTATAGGTGTTTTCTTATATCATCTTGCAGTTTCATGTGTGCATATGAACAAATATGTGTACTCAATGAAAGAAAAAAATTAAACCTCCGCTCTTGATTATAATAGGTAATATAAATTAGTCTCTGGAAGCAAAAAGAGAGTTTCAGTTGTTTGTTCCATTATCACTTACTGAATCCTTACTTTGTGTCAGACATTGTGCTGGGCACAAGGGATATGATGATGTATAGTAAAAAATACAGACACCAGAGCTAGAGATATGTATATGGGCTGAGGTGGTTGGTTTTGGAACAAAATTGGAAAAAGGACCAGAGGGGAATTGGGTTGGGTGGGTGAGGCTAAGCATGTGTGGAGGCTGCCTCTTAGCAAAGTTAGGCTTGAGCTGCATTTTAAAGAACATGAAAGGTAGCCCTGGCTGGTGGCTCAGTGGATAGTTGCCAGCCTGCAAACCCAAAGATTGGTGGTTTGATTCCCAGTCAGGGCACGTAATCAGGTTGTAAGCCAGGTCCATAGCTGGAGGCCAGTGAAAGGCAACTATACATTGATGTTTCTCTTCCTTTCTTCCTCCCTCCCTGTCCATCCCTCTAAAAATAATGAATAAAATCTTTTTTGAAAAAAAGAATATCATCACTTAAAAAAAGTATATGAAAAATTCATCAGATAGGCAAAGACTAAAGGACAAAATACTAGAACAAATAGAAAGAATAAAGTTATGTAATCTTAAGAATCCATGCTAAGCTCAGGCAACTCCAACATAAAGGGTGTGAAAGAAGTCCAAGGTGAGAGAGGTGAGTTGTGATCCCATAGTTAGTACTTCCTAACAACTTGAAGTTAAATGCAAACATTTTGAATCCTATAACTTTCTAAAGTAGCTTTAATCATTTCTGAGATATACTACAAAGCTCTAAATTTAAGGCATGTGAATACCATCTAAGACATACTGGAATATTCTTCTTAGGGTAGCAATTCTGTTCCCTACAAAGTTGTACTTCTAGATTCTCAGGAACAAAAATATGAAAGGACAAAGGCCGCAATGAAAACCTAGTATTTGAGTATAATAGGCAATCACCCAGGACACTTTCCACCCCTCCAAATGTGTAAATCACTGGAAATTTGTACATCATTTGTGACTCTAAGAAATCATTACCCAAAAAGTTACTATTATGTTGGGCATAACAGATGTACTTACATGTTTAATGCAGAATTCATAAATCAGACTTGCTTCCCAGCACAGTTTTATTTAACTTGTAATCATGGTTATGTGCAGAGATTGTTCTTTTCTGAAATGGTAAGAATGTTTTTCCTAATAATTTCTAATGGGTATAATCCTACCACCCTAAAACAAATGCAGTGATAGAGGGCTTTAATTATTTAACAACTGGACCTGTCAAAGATAAACAAAACCACCCAGTAGAGAGGGTCCAGTGTGAACTGAGCTCAACTTTAATTTGTACAGAGGTGACTGGGTGTTTTAAAGAAAGAATGGTGGAATGGAGAGGGGAAACAGTGGGGGCTTAATAGAATCAGGGGAGTGAAAAATTACATAGTTGGTCAGTGTAAATGTGATTAACTGGCAATTATTGAATTTAGGATTCTGCAGAGACTCGGAAACAGAGGCCCCATTCTTCCTATTGATTACACTTCAAAGAAATGGTTTTCAGGTCCTTGGGAGACACTCCTGAGTTGTAGGAGATGCATATACACCTCAGAGTAACAAATAAAGATGTACAGTTATAAGCCCTTTTTGGAAAATGCTCTAAAAAAGGCAGGTCAGGGGCCCATGCTCAAGTGCTGGCTAGATCAAACAGTAAATTCCTTTGGAGGCTTTGAGGGTTTTTACTGTTTTTGTTGTTGTTTTTGTTTTTGTTTTGCTTTCAGGCAAGCCCTTTAAACTGTGTCTAGAGTCATCCTAGGGGTACAGCCACGAGCTGTTAGGAACTATGTAGAATTCACTCAAGTCTTTTAGTGTGTTTGTGAGTAGGTGCATGGATGAAACCATTAGTACTGAGAACCTGCAGTTTTTATAAGGCAAAGTTTAGACCTTTTTGAAAAGACAGGTCAGAGGAACCCATCTAAAGTTTGGTCAAGAAAAGCACTTTATTGGACCCTGCTGACTTTACAGGATTATAGCAAACTACACACACAGTTTTGCACCCCCATTTTTTTTTTTTCACTAAACACATGATAAGTAGCATTTTCTGTCTGATCTGTATTTTCTATAAGTTCACATGGTCCACCACAATTTTTCATCCTTCCCCTCCCAGTAAATATTCATGTCCTTTTCCATTACTTACTATGAAAGCAACATTAAAATAAACTTATTTTCCTGTGTTTCTCCCACTCTTTGTTTGATTCAATTTATTGGGATTAGACAAAGAAGAAGGAAATTAGACAAAGAAGAAAAATCCCAACACTTGAAAGACCTTTGAGTATAGATGACTTTATTTTCCTTTTTTTCCTTCATCCCTTTTCTACAGCACCCAGGACTTTTGGTAACATGACCCAAAGCAGCAGAGGGTGGGCCCAACAGGATCATTCTCACAAAGCCCCCATTAGGACAAGAGGAAGCATCTTTTTATAGTTACCCATTTTATAATAAAGAAGGTGTATGTATAGGACATTTTGTCTCTGAATTGTGATGTGGTCAGCTAGGATAACATATTTCAAGAGATCATTAGTCTATGGGGCTAAATAGGAATTGGGAGTTCAGAGTAGATATGAGAGGAAGGCACTTAAGGACCCTAAAAAAAAAAAAAAGAAAGAAAAGTGCATGCCAACATGGAGTAGAAGCAGAGATGCTGATAAATACACTCTAATGTACAGGGTAGCCACCCCCAACAGAAAGTTGCCAAGAGTGAACAAGTCCAGAGCCTAAGCTCAAGGTTGTCTCTCTCCCTCCCTACCTCTCCCCCTTCCCTTCTCTCTAAAAATAATACATAAAATCTTAAAAAGAAAAAAAAATACAGAAATTCTGAAATCTTAGCATAGGAGTTCTATCACCACCCTCAACACCTCACGCATTTATTTCTACTACATGATGAGTGCCATATTATCCAGGCATACCATAATACTTGGGAGGGAAAATTTCCTACTTGCTTACTGTGTCAGGCAAATCTGTCTTTATTTTACATTGAAGTGCAGGTTAACTACTTGAAATTCTTTGCAAATTGCAGTGCTTAACAAATGAATTGCCTGTGTCTGGCATTCCCTTAAATTCATTAAATATTCATGGGGAACGGTTTCACTTTACAGTCATTTAACAAGATGTAGAACACCTGGTCCAGTGAAGCAATATGATAGCCTGGAAACACTTGACTTGGAGGCTGCAGAAGTAAACCTGGCAGTGCCTTAGAAGCATCTAGTCCTTCACCATCATTTACAGATGAAGCATTTGTGACTCAAAGAAATGCACTGACCTCATTTACTTGTGTCATCTGTGGGAGAGCTGAGGCTAGAAATATAACCTGCAGACCAATCAAGGGAGTGAAATTCTCAGCCTGGTTCAAGAATCATAAAGACAAGTAATCAAAAGCAAGATGATTTCTACATATAGACTATCTCATAAGTATCTGGCACTATGTTAAAGACCAGGGGTATAATGATGACCAAAAATGACAATGTCTCTATTTTCAAGGAGCTTACTGACTATTCTAGGTGATAGAGATTATGCAAATAATATATCACAACAAATGTGCCAAAACCTATAGCTAACAGTGAACAGCTCTGTTAGCTCTATGGAAGGCAGATCAGGGAGTTAACCTGATATAGGAACAGCGAAGAACTCTGAGAAGAGGCAATTAACTAACATATACTCAGTCCCTGGCTGAACTGGCTTCTATGGGGTAGAGTGGTGGGTGAAAGCGTTCAAGGATAGGGGTGGAGAAAAGTGCTTGCTATGCCTTGTGTCTGGAAAGGGTGTCTATGTTATTTTGCTCCACTGGAAATGTGTTAAAGTTTGACAGCAATTCTTATTGTTTTTTCCTGCTCTAATACTTGGTACCAAAATTCTCAAAATAGCAGCAATGGTCAAGTTGTTTTCAATGACTCCCATTATAGATTCAGATGAAATCATGCTCTAAACCAGAACCACTCACTTTCACCATTCTTTTGGCCAATGAGTCACACTTAAAATAAATAATTTGTGTGGATATGTGCTACAAAGAAGTCTTTCTTTGAATGTGCAAAACTATAACACTTACTTTAACACAATTATAAGGTAACAGACACAATTTTCTGTTCTATCTCAAAGTTACTATTAATTAAAAATTCAGAAAGCTGTCACTTGGCCTGTAACATGAAAGTTCATTGATTTGCTAGAGAATCCATTGTAAAAAAGTAAATTGCATTATGTTCACAATGAATGGTTCCAAATGCCCTCTTTTAAAGAGTTGATAACTAAATACTATAATCAAGCACAAATATATATGTTGTTTATCCATAAATGTGAATTATTATTTTAAAATTAAATTTATTAGGGTGACATTGGTTAATAAGATTATATGTTTTGAGAGTACAATTATATGATATAGTATTATCTGTAAATTGCATAGTTAGTCCACAACCCAAAATCAGTTCTTCCTTTCTTATATATTTGGCCCCTTTTACCCTTTCCTCTGCCACCACACCCCTCTTCCCTTCTTGTTAGTTTATTTGTGGTTTTCAGTTTCATATCCCACACATGAGAGAAATCATATTGTTCTTAACTATTTTCTGTCCAACATTTTACTTAGCATTATATTCTCAAGGTGCATCTGTGTTGTCACAAATTGCAATATTTTCTTTATATGGCTTAGTATTATTCCATTATATATATGTGTGTGTGTGCGTTTGTGTATGTGTGTGTATACATATATATGAATGCACTTATATATATCACATATACAGGGTGTGCATGATAAAGTGGCACAATTTTAGTAAAATAAATTACATACTACAAAAAGTTATATTTTGAAATCAATTTACTCTTAGATATAAATATATAAACATGTTATGATTTTTTAACTTGTTCAAAAAAGTCTTCATTTGCTGCAATATTAGACTCTATTCAACTTTGGAATCTTGAGCATGCTTTCATTAACTTTTCTTTATCCATGGACATCATCATGTTTTCAATCTTAGCTTTATTAGTCTTTTTATTGGAATGAGTTTGTTTATTAACTTCTCTCTCACAAATGCTCCATACAAAATAGTCTAAAGGACTTGCACCTGGTGAACTAAGAGGCCAGATTTCCTTTGACCAGAATTCAGGAACATGGATGCTGAGACATTCTTGCACCTTTTTGGCATTATGTGCTGGTGTACCATCTTGTTGGAAGATAAATGATGTCCATTTGTGACTTGCTTCATCCATGGTACAACTACTTCTCTCAAAATGTCAGGGTAAACATCAGCAGTCACCTTCAAGCCTTGGGGGAAAAAATGCAGGGTCATGATATCTCCTTCATTGTTGACAACACCTACCACCATCACTGTAGCAGGAAATTGCATTTTCATGACAATTGGGACTTCATTAAGATTCTCACAGAGCCACCTGTTGTTTTTTTCTGTTGTCTATTTGGTCCTGCTGAGAATTCTTTTCATCAGAGAAGAAAATCAGAGGGTTTTTTTCTTTGGGAGTTTTCAATTTTGTTAGCAGTTTCCTTGCTTTTTCAAAGTGCCTTTCCTTTGTCTGCTGTGTCATAAACTGGCCTCTTCTAAGAACATACATTCTGCATCTGATATCTTCAGCAAGAATCTTGTGAACCGTTGCATCGACATCTGCAATTCTCTTGCTATGGAGCACATTGACTTTCCTGGATCTTCATTGATGATCTCCTGGATTCTGTGTACAATATCTGGATTTATGCGATCTTTGTGTACCTTATGTGTTTTCCTTGTTAGTGTGGTGACATCAGTTATTGGTGTGGTGACATCAGTTGTTGGTGTGGTGACATCAGGATCAGCATCATACACCTTCTTCATGTTGTAAACTGTAGGTAAAGGGATGTTATTAAAGTCCACAATTTCCTTAGCAGTTGGCCCTGCACACAGTCGAGAAAGGATGGTTGCTCTAACATTGTATTCCTTTGACATGATCGTTGCTCTCAGAATTTAATACTTTATATCTGAAACAATGGTGTTAAATTGGAACCTTAAAAACATAGTTTTTCAAAATTAATAAGAAGCACATAAAATAAAGGATGCAATGTCATTGCCAATTTATCATGTGCACCCTCTACTTTATCTATTAATCTAGCAAAGGACAATTCTATTGTTTTTGTTTCTTAGCCACTGTAAATAATGCACCAATAAGCATAGGGGTGCATTATCTTTGCAAATAACTGTTTTCAAATTTTTGGAGTAGATACCCAGAAGAGGGATACCTGGTTCATATGGTAACTATTTTCATTTTTTGAGAAGCCCCCATACTGTTTTCCGTAATGGCTGTGCCAAATTACATTCTCACCAGCGGTTCCTTTTTTTTTTCACAACCGCTCCAACATTGGTTGTTACCTGTCTTATTGAAAATAGACATTCTAACAGATGTGAGGTGGTATCTCATTATAGTTTTGATTTGCATTTCCTAAATAGCCAGTGAAGTTGAGCATCTGTTTTGACACAGACAAACTGAGAGCATTCAGAGTGTATGTGCAGTGTACCATTGAGTAGGCTTTGACCTCTGGTGATTCCATGGATAAGCAATGTCCACAATGTCCTGTCCTTAGTAGCCCTGCTCGGCTCCTATACACTTACACCAATGGCCCCTTTCAAGGAGTCAATCCATCTCATATTTGGTCTTCCTCTTTTTCAGCTGCCTTCTATTTTCTTCATCATTATTGTCTTTTAGCAGGAAGACAAACATTTAAAACTGTTTTAAAATACCCACCCTCCTGCCTTTATTGCATGGGGTTCCAAACCTGGGGATTATCAGCTCTGTCAACGTTGCTTTCTAACACAGACACTGCTTTCATTGAACCTTCTGACTCCTGCTGAGTGTAAACTGAAGAGATAAAACATAGTTGTTACTTGGCTTCCGACATGTGCCTGCTTCATTTGGCTGCTCTATTGATTCCAGTGTACCACCAACAATGTATTAGGAGCAAGATGGGTGAGGGCAAACGGCAGTGACTGTCCTCAGCTCTCGGAGCACCTCCACAAGAGCTGTCAGGGAAGCCTCTAGTGATGAGTGCTGCCCTATGAAATAACAGTATTGATCAGGGACTACCTGGGTGTTGAGAAGAAAATTGTTTCAGCTCTTACTGAGCAAACCCATGAATGGACTGTGCCGTCTTCTTATTCACTATTAATGTGACATTTTGTACATTAGATCAAATGGGGTTTAACAAAACAGATACACACACAAAGAAGTTGAGATCTGTGTGAATGCAGGGAAAGAACAGGGGATCAACTGCTGTACTTTGTAACATTGCATGAAAGTGCTAAATGGAAGGGCCATATAAACAGTTGGTCTGAGAACTTAACTTTGCTGAGATATTATCTAATGGATAAAATTGTGCCCCCCTGAACACTGCCCATGGATGGAACTGCATATGTTTGGGGATGAACTGTAATAAATGCTTTCATAGAGCATAAATTGTCCAACGGCTATAACTCTGGCCAATTAAGCTACCTTTAAAAAGAGCTGGTACACACTGGTTTGGCTGAGTGAGCTATACATCTTGAGGGCCTGTTAACTGAGCTACTCAGAAAACTAAAAGGAGACTAAATTCAGCCTTCAGTCTCTAAATTCTTTTTTTTCTTTTTGGTATGCATTATTCACTTTTTAAAAATCTTTTTTTTTTTTAAGTATACTTTATTCTTTAGGACAGTTTTAGGTTTACAGAAAGCTTGTGAAGATAATGCAAAGTTCCCATATAACGCTGTACTCAGGTTTCCCTGTTAATAAGGTAGCATGTTATTATGGTACATTTGATACAATTAATGAACCCATATTGATGCATTGTTATTAATTCAAATCCATAGGTGTCCTTAGATTTTTGTCCTTAGATTTTTATCTAATTGCTTCTTTTGCTTTAGGATACCATCAAGGAGACATTACATTTAGTTTAATGTCTTTTTAGGCTACTCTGGACTGTGACCGCTTGTCAGATTTTTTTGTTTTAATGACCTTGACAGTTTTAAGAAGTACTAGTCAATTATTTTGTTAGGATGGCCCTCTGTTAAACTTAGTTTGATGTTTTTCTTATGACTGAAATGGTATTAACAGATTTTGGGAGAAAGACAATAGAAGTAAAGTACCATTTTTATCACATGTCAAAATTGCACACTATCAATTTATCACTGTTGATGATTATTTATTTTTAAAGATTTTTATTTATTATTTTTAGAGAGAGGGGAAGGGATAGAGGCAGAGAGATAGCGAGACATCAATGTATGGTTGCCTTTCACCTGCCTCTGATGATTATTTTTGTCATCTGTCTGAGGTAGTAATTACCAGGTGTCTCCACCATGATATTAATTTATTTCCTCAATTCTTTTCTATAGAATTCTCTTTGGAAGGCCATGACTATGTCTAGCCCATCTTAGTGAGTAGGGATTTATGCTCCCTTTTTGTGAAGACCTACCTAAGTATCTACCTAAGTTATTCAGAATTCTACTGCAAAAAGTTTGTCTCACTTATTTATTTACTCATCACTTAAGAGTATGAACTCATGGATAGCTATTGTATACGTTGAGTTATAATCCAATAGTTACATGCTATTTTATTTATTTATGATCAAATTTTCAACTTTGGACATTGATATTTCTTTCAGTTATTCCTTGTATCATTTTGTCACAGCTGATCAATGTAGGGTATTTTTGGTTTTTATTAAACCTGTCTTTGTTTCTATGCTCTCTCAACTGACAGAATATATATATGTAGTATATATACCAGGCAATGCTTAGGTGCAGTACTTTTACCTCTACCCATACAGATTCCACTAATTTCCAAAGTTGCTCAGGACAGCAGTCCCCTGAGTCCCACCTCCCACTGATTTTCTTTCATACATTTCTAATACAGTTAGTTTCTCTTGTCAGAGTTTGCATTCCTTCCTGGGATCTCAGACCTTCTAAATTATACTTATTTTGTTAATAGATATATTTCTTTAATGTATATAATACTATTAAGTTTACCTATTTTCCCTTGAGTGAATCGTGATAATTAGGTTCTTTCAAGAAATTGATCCATTTCAACTAATTTGTCAAATTTGAGGGCATTAGAGTTATTCATGTGTTTTGTTTTGTTTTGTTTTGTTTTGTTTTGTTTTTTTACATCCAGGGAGAAGTAGTGATGGCCCATTTTTTACTTCCACTATTGGTCATCTTCTCTTTCTGTGTTTTTTATTCTGGGTTAATCTGATGAGGAATTTTTCAATATTATTGATCATCTGAAAGAATCAGCTTTGCTCTTTTTAATTTTCTCTAGTCTTTCCCTATTTTCAATTTCATTAATTTCTTCTCTAAATTTTATTATTTCTCTTCTGTTTGTTTTAGATTTAAATTATCTTCTTTTTCTAGTTTCTTAATATGGATATTGAGATAATGATTTTAGATATTTCTAAAATATTTACTGGTTTCAAATATATGGATTCAGTCTTTTAAATTTATCTAATTATTTCTGTTATTACCTCCCACAAATATTGATAAGTTATATCTTCATTTTCATTTAGTTAAAATTATTCTAAAATTTATCTTAGACATTTTGTTAGGCCTTT
Source organism: Noctilio leporinus (assembly GCA_004026585.1). Taxonomy (NCBI): domain Eukaryota; kingdom Metazoa; phylum Chordata; class Mammalia; order Chiroptera; family Noctilionidae; genus Noctilio; species Noctilio leporinus. The sequence goes on along the minus strand of PVIW01004181.1, from coordinate 5,379 downwards.
CTGCTATTTACAAGTATGTTATTTAATCCCTAAATAGTTTAGGATTTTCCTATTGATTATTAATTTAATGTCAATGTAGTTTGAAAATATATTTTATATAATTTCATTTTTAAAAATCTCTTAAGGTGTATTTTCTGTCCAAGAATGTATTTTATCTTAATGACTATTTCCTGTGAGTTTGAGAAGAATGTGTAGTTTGCTTTTTTGGATGGATTATTTAAAGAATGTCCATTGGATCTGGTTGATTTAATGTAATGTTCAGATGAATTCTATCATTAATGATTTTCTGCCTGATGGATCTGTCAGTTACTCATAGATGGATGTTGAGCTCTCCAAATACAATACTGGATATGTCTCTTTCTCCTTACAGTTCTATCAGGTCTTGACTTATGAATTTTGATGCTCTGTTAGGCACATAAATGTTAAGAACTGTTTTATCTCCTTTGAGATTGGCTCCTTTATCATTAGGTAAATGATACTTTTTTATCCTTAATACTGTTTTTTAAATTCTGAACTTTGCTTTATCTGAAATTAATATACCTACTCCATAGTTCTTTTGATCTGATTTATCTTCTTCTACTGTTATCCTATCTGAAACTTTATATATAAAGTATTTGTTTTGTGTGTGTAAGCAGCATATAATTAATTTTTTTCATCCATATGGAAAATCTCTGTTTAATTGATCTATTTAGATAATTCATACTTAAACTGATTTTTGATATAGTTCAATTAATATCTGCCTTAATTATAATTATAATTTATAATGTTTTGTACTTGACCTTAATTTCTTTCATTCTCTTTTAGTTCTTCCTTTTATGATTTTAATTATTGATATGATTCCATTTTCTCTCCTTTTTAACATAAAATTATACTTGTTTTTAAAAATTTTTAGTGGTTGCCCAAGAGTTTGCAATATACTTGTATATTTACAGCTAATTTCAGTGCACTTTCAAGTCCCACATTACCATTTTATTGGTAGTACAGGTATTATATAATGGAGTATTCTTAATTCCACTCTCCTATTCATTATAAAATTGCTGCCAATCACTTAATTTGTATATGTACTATGTCTACAACATAGTACTTTGGAAAAAATTTTGAGTTGGTCTATCATTAAGAAAAATAAAATATTTTAATTTACTTTTATTTATTACTTCTCTGACATTTCTTTCTTTACATAGATCTGAGTTTCAGACCTATATTATTTCATTTCTCCCAAGAAACTTCATTTAAAATTTTTTTGCAAGCAATGTCTGCTGGCGATGAATGTTTATAGTTTTTGTTTAATAAAGTCTTGGTTCTCTTTTATTTATTTTTTAAAAGATTTTATTTATTATTTTTCAGAGAGAGGAGAGGGGAGAGAGGCAGAGAGGGAAAAAACACATCAATGTATGTTTACTTTTCACCTGCCTCCAGCTATGGATTTGACTGAGACCTGACGTGCAACCTGGTTATGTTGCTCTGGCTGGGAATTGAACCAGTAACCTTTGGGTTCGCAGGCCGGCACCTTATCCACTGTGCCACCAGCCAGGGCCCCTTTCCTTTATTTTTAAAGGATAGTTTCATTAGAAATATGTCTAGTTTGTGCCTTTTGTTTTTTTAATACTTTATTTCACTCTTCTCTCTCCTTGTTTTTATGACTTACTACAAGTTCGCTGTAGTATTTCTTAGTATTTTTCTTCTACAGGCAAGATTTTAAATTTTTTGGCTTTTTTCTCAACATTTTATTTTATTTTAAAATTATATTGTATTGTTTATTCTATTACAGTTGTCCCAGTTTTGCCCTCTTTGTCCCTCTTTATACAGCTCCCCACCTCCCCTCCCTCAGGCAATCACCACACTGTTGTCCATTTTCATGGGTCATGCATATATGAGGTCTGTCCCAAAAGGATCGAACCAGTGTCAATATAATTAAAACAGTTTCCATGGTCAGTACTTTCTGGATAGACCTGTTCTTTGGATACTCTATGCTATACTTTACATCCCCAAACCTATTCTGTAAAGTAGTTTGTGCTACTTAATCTTTTCATCTTTTTTGCTTATCCCTCCAAGTCCCTGCCCATTTGTCAACAATCAAAATGTTCTCTGTATATTTGATTCTGTTTCTGTTCCATTTGTTTGTTTATTTTGTTTTTTAATTGTTGATAGGTATTTATTGCCATTTTATTGTTTATATCTGATTTTCTTCTTAAAGAAGACCCTTTAACACTTCATATAATACTAGTTTGGTGGTGTTGAACTCCTTTAAATATTTCTAGGAAGCTCTTTATCTGTCCTTTGATTCTAAATGATAGTTTTGCTGGGTAGAGAATCTTGGATGCAAGTCCTTGTTTTTCATCACTTTGAATATTTCTTTCCAATCCCTTCTAGCCTTCAAAGTTTCTTTTCAGAAGCCAACTAACAGCCTTAATTTGCTGCTTTTAAGTTTACCTACTTGCCTTTAATGTTTGGCATTTTAATTATGATGTGTCTTGGTGTAGGCCTCTTTGGGTTCAACTTGTTTGGGACTCTCTGTGATTCCTGGACTTGTGTATCTAGTTCCTTCACCAAGTTTGGGAATTTTTCAGTCATTATTTTTTTTCAAATAGGTTTCTAATTTCTTGTTCTCTTTCTTCTGCTTTCAGCTCCCCTTGATTTGAATTTTGATATGTTTGAAGTTTTCCCAGAGATTGCTTACACTATCCTCATTTTTTTAAATCTTTTTTTTAATGATCAATATTACTTTATTTAATTTAAAATATTATTATATTATTTTCTCCTGTTCTTCTTTGCTTTTTTTTTTTTTCCCTAGGGGTGTGGTGGGGGTTTCTTATATTCCAATTCACTGTTTTGATTCTCTCCTGTTGATTCCCTATAAATTGTTCTTCATTTCAATTAGTGTTCCCTCATTTCTGGCTGCATATTTTTTATGCTGTTGAGGTCCTCACTAAGTTGTTTGAGCATCTTTATAATCAGTATTTTGAACTCTGCATCTAGATTGCTTGTCTACATTTTGTTTAGTTCTTTTTCTGACATTCTGTTCTTTCTTTCATTTGGGCCATGTTTATTTGTCTCCTTATTTTGGCAGTCTCCTGTGTTTGTTTCTATGTATTGGGTAAAATTGCTACATCTTCTATGCTTGGTAGAGTAGCCTAATGCAATAGGTATCCTGTAGAGTCCAATGGCACAGTCTCCGATATTACCCAAGCCAAGTACTCAAGGTTTGCCTACTGTGAGTTGAGCCTTGATTGCTGTTAACATGTTTAAGGTCAGCCACTGCCTGTGTTCTGTCCAAAGTCACACAGCACAAGCTACAAAGCAATCTGCAAATAGCTTCTACTTGTGTTGTGCTTAAAGGTATGCAGTCAAGCTGTGAATCAAAGAGGGCTGCTGCTAGTGCAGGTCCTGGGACAACTTAATGAGAGGTATGGGGCTTGCTGAAGACAGATGCTGCTTGTTTGGGAAAATATAGGAAAATATGAAGCATGGGTCAAGACATGCCATTCATATGGAAAAGCTACTAGAAACAAATTGAAAGGGCCAGAAGGTTGGGTGGGGCAGGGCCTCAGTGAATGACCAGAGTGAGGCAAACATCATGAGGCAGGTTGATGGATTCTCAGTTATGACATCTGACTGCTGGCTCTGGGGCTTTGTGGGAGCAGGGTTCATAAAAGGAACAATGGCCTCTGCCAGCACTTCTGTCTAGGAGAAAGCCCCATAGCTCTGACCCTGATGCTGGGTAATTTAGTTCCTCCCTATATGTCTCTGGTGCCTTTCAATTTGCTGCTCCCCCACTGGAGCTCAGAAGGAGTAAGTCTGAGTAAGTCCATAACTGAGCCTTTAAATAGAAACTGCCTGAAATTCCAGCAGTGTCTATCCTCTACAGCCCTGATCACCACTATCTTTTATAGCCAGAGGATATGAGAACTTATCTTCCTGACACAGGAACCCTGAGCTGTGGTGACTAGTGTGGGGCTGGGACACCTTGTTCCTGAGATATACCTCCCAATTTTTACCTGTCACACATGGGTGTTGGACCAGCCTGTTCTGTTGTCTCATCTCATCCTGTTGTCTTGATGTGGTTTCTTCTTTAATTTCATAGTTGTAGGACTTCCATTCAGCTTGATTTATGACAGTTCTGAATATGGCTGTTCTATAATTTAGCTGTAATTTTGATGGCGGTGAGAGGATGTGAGCTGTATTTACTTACTCTGCCATCTTTATCAAAGTCCAGCATTTTATTTTATTTGTGTTAATTTTTCCTTTTTTTTAAATAAAAAATATAGTTTGAATATGATATTCTATGGTATAGATTTTTTTTATGTTTATCCTTCGTGATGTTTTGTGTTCTGTGAGTTTTTCATATCTGTGGTTTTGTATACGTAATAATTTTGGAAAGTTATATATTATTACCACTTCAAACATTTCTCCTGCCCCATTTGCTGATATGTCTCTTTCTGGTATTCTAATTATGCATTTATTATACTATATGAAATTAACCACAGTTCTTGAATATTATCTTCTGTTATTCCTTTTTTCCCTTTTAATTAATGCATTCAGTTTTTGCTTTGTGTTTTATCAGGAAGTTTCTATTAATTTATACTCAAAATCACTGTTTTTTCCCTTGTTTGTCCCCAGGCAAATGGTGAGCCTAACAAGTATATTTATCATTTATTTTACAATGTCTTCATTTCTAAAATTTACTTTTAATTATTTCTTAGATATTTTCTCTCTCTACTTAAAGTACCCATCTGTTTTTGCATGGTGTCTACTTTTTTCCCTTACAGCCTGTAGCATATTTTTAATTTTTGTTTTAAATGAACTGCCTGATCATTTCAACATATCTGTGGTATCTGAGACAGGTTCTTATGATTATTTTGTCTCTTCAGTCCTCATTTTTTTTAGTATGCTTTTTCACAATTTTGGTTAAAACGTTGGCATACTATATTAGGTAATAGACTGTGAGGTAAATAGACCTTTAGAATAAAATTTAAGGTTAATTTGGCTTGTAGTTGGGTGTTGTTTAATATTTGTTGTAACTGTAGATGCCAAGGACTTTAATACCTTTTAGGTTTTTTTTTTTTTTTTTTCACTTTATTTGTATCCTTATGTTTCCCCAAGAACATCTTCTTCTTCTATTTTTTTTTTAAATTTTATTGTTGTATTACGTCCATCCCTTTTTTGCTCCCCTCTGACCCCCGCCCCACCCACCCTTTCCCCCCAAAGTCAATCCCACCTGTTGTCCATGTCCATGGTTCCTTTATACTAGGTTCTTGTCTAAGCTGCTCCCCTTCTTTGCCTCTGCCTCCCCCCTCCCCCCAACCCCTTTCCCCCTGACCACTGCAGGCCTATTCCTTGTATTCATACACTTGGTTCTGTTTTGCTTGTTGTTAGTTTTGC